>PVIH01004350.1:0-141940 GCA_004025045.1 Sigmodon hispidus
TAGATTCTGGATATGTGGTTCCTGGCTTCCAGTGTGTAGATTCTGGATATGTGGTTCCTGGCTTTCAGTGTGTAGATTCTGGATATGTGGTTCCTGGCTTTCAGTGTGTAGATTCTGGATATGTGGTTTCTGGCTTTCAGTGTGTAGATTCTGGATATGTGGTTCCTGGCTTTCAGTGTGTAGATTCTGGATATGTGGTTCCTGGCTTTCAGTGTGTAGATTCTGGATATGTGGTTCCTGGCTTCCAGTGTGTATATTCTGGATATGTCCTTGCAGTGTTTTTCCTCTGAAGATGAAACAGTGTTGGATTTTGGTGGTTTTATTTTATGACTTTAAAAAATAAGGGTTTCTTTTCTTGCCTCTTACTATTCACATGTATTGCATTGTCTAATAAATACTTAACACATTTTGCCAAGCCAATGTATTACAACCTCTGGCTCTATAGTCCCCATAAGTAAGAAAACATACTCAAGTCCCTTATGTAAAAAGGCCAAGTATTTTCAAAGAGACTACACAAGGCTCT
The DNA here is from genome assembly GCA_004025045.1 of Sigmodon hispidus. Classification (NCBI taxonomy): domain Eukaryota; kingdom Metazoa; phylum Chordata; class Mammalia; order Rodentia; family Cricetidae; genus Sigmodon; species Sigmodon hispidus. The sequence goes on from PVIH01004350.1 coordinate 524, forward strand.
CAAATGATATAAATCTTCTCTCCATAGCTTATTATATACAATATGATGCCATTGATGTGTAAACAGTCATTATATTGAGTTATTTATGTAGTAATGGCAAGAAAGAATATGTACATATTCAGTAAAGGTACATGTCCTTTTGGATACTTCCAAAGTTATTGACTCTGTAGATGAGGCACCTGTAGATACAGAAGGCCATCTATACTTCCCTCAAAAGATCCAGAAGGGACAGCTATGAAGGCAGGAGTCATGACAATCAGCCTGTTCTTTACAAAGTCTATGCTTTCTTTCCTAGACCTCTTATCCTTCATTGCTCAGGTATCTTGGAAAGGAGAGATGGAAATGTGGCCTAGTAATACCACACTTGCTGCATCCATACAATTCTGAATGCCACCCAAGCACCACAGAGATAAATAAGTAGTCAATAGTAAGTTTTAGAAAGAGAAAAAGACTATATGCTCAATTGGAATTAATTGAGTTACAACAATTCTCACTAGCAGAAGACTGCAAAGATATGATATCAATTAAAATACCATACTGCAAGGAAATAAGTAAAGGTGGTTGACAGATTGTAAACCCAAATTCTAGCAAAATTCCCCTAGAGCAGCTTGTGGAGGGGTTGCAGGTGAGACTGGATAGTTCACTTAGCACTGATTTTCTGCAGAATGCACGGGTTCCATTTCATAGTCATTAACTGTGCTTTCTGATGCCTTCCAGCTAAGGCACAGCAGCTCCTCCCACACAAACCCCGAGGAGGCCAAGTGCCTATATATAGAGCAGCAGGCCTAAGTAATCAATAACCAAAATGTGGAGCCAAACAGTATTTATTAATCACCTATTAAATAAGTGCCACTTGTAGTTTTTGCATGCTAACATGATGCAGCATATAATCAGGATAATAAATAAATTTGAGCATAGTTTTTGCATGCTAACATGATGCAGCATATAATCAGGATAATAAATAAATTTGTGTTATTCCAACTTTGAAGTTAAGGAAGTACAGTTCTGAGAGGTTAATTTTCATGAAGTCTGCGCACTAAGTATTTATAGGTTTGATGTTCAGAATCCAAATTCTGAGACCAATATATTTAGTCATAATAATTAAAAAATATGAAAAATAAGCACTAAGCTGAAGATGAATTCATTCTTTTACTTTTTAAAGAAGATTTATTTATTTTTACTTTATGTGAGTGAATGTTTTGCCCGCATGCATGTATGTTCATTCACTGTGAACATGAATGGTGCTTATAGAGACCAGAAGAGGGTGAACTGAGTTTCAGCTGGTTCTGAACTGCCACATGAGGCTGAGAACTAAACCTGGGTCCTCTGCAAGAGAGGCAAGTGTTCTTAACTCCCCGGCTCCTCAAAACTTCTTGTGGGAAAAAAAATTAACCAATGGCTTATGCTGTTGGTTGCACGTTAAAATTTTAATGTCTTCCATGCAGAAGGATAATTAAAGGTCAGTAGAGAGGGATTTGATAGGACACAAAGGCAGGGACATTTGCTTCTGAGAATGGATGACTAGGACTCACTATATACATGTATTCAGAGATAAGGGAACTGAAGAATTCCTTGTACACCTCTTAGGAAACAAAGTCTCTTGTCAAGACAAGCCCAGGTAAAGCTATTGATAGTAACTAAAAAACACACACCAGAACAGGGAAGCAAGAAAATAAGGCTATTTTAGCGAGGCTCAATATCCTGGCAAAAAATAGCCTTTCCAGAAACCTTGTTTAGATTCCACATAGTCACTACAAAAAATGATCAATAGCACTGAAAAACTTTTCTGAGAGCCTGTCATGTCATCAGAGAAAGGAAATGAGAACTAGGAGCTTAAGAGGAAATAGACTAAAACATGGTTCTTAAATGGAATGCAAGCTTTCATGTGATTCTCTGGCATCTTGCCCTCCACAGACAGGCTAATATTAGGAAATCTTGGAAGAAGCTCAAGGGTGATATAGTGCCCAGGAGAGTATGAACCTTGACAGTATCAATGGCAAGAAATTCTATTTGTAATGTGTAATGGGCTCACACAGCAGCCAGGCCTTGAGCATCTACAAGCCACTCCTATGAAAGTGTGTGAGCCATAGTGAACAATCTCTAAACTCAGGAATCCCTTGTATTTTTTTAGTATTTTGTGTGTGTGTGTGTGTGTGTGTGTGTGTGTGTGTGTATGCATGGTGTGTGTATGTGTGTGGTGTGTGTGTGTGCATGTGTGTGGTGTGTATGTGTGTATCTGTGTGGTGTGTTTGTGTGTGTGGTGTGTGTATGTGTGTGTTTGTGGGTGTGGTGTGTATATGTATGTGTGTGTGATGTGTGATATGTGTGTATATGTCTGTGTGTTTGTGTGTGTGTATGTATGTGTGTGGTGTGTGATATGTATGTAGTGTGTGGTATGTGTGTATGTGTGTGTGGTATGTGTGTTTGTGTGTGGTGTGTGTGTTTGTATGTGATGTGTGTGTTTGTGTGGTGTGTGTGTGTGTAAGTATGTGTGTATACATTCCTCAACTTTTATGTGGCAGTCATGGGGAAGCTTGTGGTCAGCTAGTTTCTTCCATCATGTGGGTCCTTGGAATCATCCTCCAATCATCAGGCAACAAGTACCCTTACGCACTGAGCCATCCACTAGCCCAGGACAGGAATTTTAGCTCTCTGTATAAGCTATCACATTCTAAGCAAGTCTTCTTGGACTCCTCTTTGTCTTCTTTCTTGCAAAAGTGTAATGCAACAAACAAGACATTAGTATATTATTTGGCATCCTAGGGACATATAAGACCTTAGTAATGTCCCACAAGAAACACCAATCACTCATATTTGATTCTCTACCTGATGGTTAAAAAACTGAAAAGATTTATCACAGACATCCTTGGAACCTTTAAAAGGCTAATTTGTAATGTGATGTAATGTATGTTAGTCATAACTGAAGAGAAATAAAGTTAGGAAAAACTTATTCCTATAGTATAGAGATGTTTTGAAGATCTAATGAGATTGAATCTAATACTGAGAATGAAACACCAGATGAACATTAGGCATTATAAAAGAACTCCTGGTGATCTGAGGGGTCAAGTCCAGAAGATACCTGAGCTTTTTATTAGGCACTCATGTTCCATGTTCAGCACTTCTAACCCAGAAAAGGAATCAAACATTTTAACCATTGTTTCACAGGACAATCCTATGTGTTGTCAAGTTTGAGATCTGCTGGTTAGGAAACTCTAGGTATAGCTGAGACTGTGCAAAATTCGTACCATTCCCAAAACATGGGCAGGTAGTGATGGGATAGGAAACATCATCCCTTGGCCCTGCTGGCAGCAGAGGAGCCTTTTCTGGTTTAGATGGACCTTTCTAAACACACACTTTCTACCACAATGGGAACTTTCAGGGGCTGCCTCCTGTGTTGTGTGGATTTCCACTGGCTCCAAAGTACCTGAGAAGAATTGACTTAAAGGAAGAGACGTTTGGCCCCTGGTGTCAAATGTCTTGGTCCGTGGTTACCAGCCCCATTCCTGTCCTAGAGCATTGCCGTATCACAGCAGGAAGCACATGGCAGAGTAACACTAGCTCACCTCATGCTCACCAGAAAGCACAGAGAGAGACCAGAAGGGGTGGGATCACAAAAATTCCCCTCTAGGCTCTTGCCCAAAGATCCTAACTTCCTCCCAGTAGGCCTCACTGCTTGACAGTTTGACCACAGTCTGGAAGGACCACCTGCTGGAAACTATACCTTAAACACATGGCCTATGGGAGCATTATGACCCAGTTCAAAACACCTGATAGTCCTTCTAAGTTCTAAGTCCTTTACAGAGAGGGCACTAATGGAACTTAGTGCAAACTCAAGATTGCACAGTGAATCTGGTTTATGCAGTACACTTGGTGATTTACTGCTTAGGAGACTGACTCCCAGAGCAGCTGAGACTATGTGCAGTTTTTAAAATTCCATGTCCTTCCCTTTTGCAGCCTAACCTAACTGGAAAGAGATATTGGCTCATGTGGGAAATGTGTGCAGGGTTTGAATAGTTTCTGGTTCTGCTGGATCCAAAGTTCTATGCAGCATAACAGTGTCTTGTCACCCATGCTCTGGTCTCTTTCTCTGTCTTGATTGGATTCTTAGGCAGCCTTTTCCCTCAAAGTGGCAGAGATCCCCTGTAGCTCTGAGCTACAGGAAAAGGGTTAGACAATTGTGGCCCTGAGGACCAGCTGCTTGTTTTTTATTAAGAAAGTTGTATTAGAACACTGTGTTGCCCAGTTTTTATAGGTTGGCCTGTGACCACCTTCAGAGGCAATATCAGAGCTGTGCATTTACAATGGCGACTGTCTAGTCCATGGAGCCTACAATGTGTTTACTGTCTGGTTCAACAGAAAGGATTCACTGACCTCCATAGGAGAAGCCAGTCTTAGCTGGGGTTTGACTTGACTGGTAGGCACAAATTATTTTACTGCAAGAACATTAGACCTGATGAACAAAAAGTCCATGTTAGTTAAGATTGTCTGTGGATTAGCTTTAATTGTTCATTTACAAGTTAAACAGACAGGTTCTGTTCCCAGGTCCCATACATTCTGGGGCTCAAATGAATGGGAGCCTGTTTGATAGGAGTCTGTAGTCATTACACATGTCAGTGGTTGAAGGTTAAATTCCTGGACCTGAAAGCAAAATTTTGTCTTGAATGTCTTAGGAGGAACTCTGCTAATAGCATCTAGGTATTGACATCGTAACACCAAGTCTGTGTAGTTGTAGGTTTAAATGGAACTTGTTCATCTGGCCTGTTAGCTATGTTCTCCCTTCCTTGACTGCCTGTGATGAACTAGAAACAGCCTCACCATTTCAGGGCCCCACAAAACAAAACAAAAAGTAGTTGATATAACAGGACCATATCTTTTCGAAGCTTATGGTCTGTTTTGTGACTTAGAGGTTCATTCACTGTTAACAAAGGCTGGATAAAGATGTTTCAGTTTGCAGCTCCAATATTGACTATGTAGTGGCACATTCAGTCTGTAGCACATGAATCATAGCCTGTCTGTTAAGCTCAGAAACAGGATCTCTCATTGCTTGGTCTCATCCTTGAGTGAATCACTGGAGATAGAAGGTAACTGGCCAACACAGGGCCACATGCCTACTGCTAGTGTTAGGATTAGAGCCAGATTCTTTGCAAACCCCCTAGACAGAAGCTGTTGTCACCTGAGAGAGAGAAAAAAATCAGATCCACCAAATTTCTCCAGGTGGTTGGTAAATTTGAACCCACACCATCTTGGCTTCAAATTACACCTTTTCACTGTACACAATGTATAGCATTTTCTAGTGAAGCAGGTTCAAGCTTGTTCCAGTCTAAACTGGTACCTTTTAATAACCATAGTTCATAGCATAAGCGCTTGGTAGAGAATGCCCTACTAGGGTGTGCCCTGGTGGCCCAGTGTAGACATTCTCCATAGAGCCTGCAGACAGGTATATGTAGTAGACACTCTAAGGATAAGATTGCACTCTTTCCCATGTTCAGCTGGAATCTGTTCACACTGGCATCTGTTTTGTAACCTTTTCATGTCCGTTGCTTCCCCCATCACTGAAGCTCTCCTACAGCTTGGTCTACAAATTTGAAGAGCCAGATCTTTACACAGTGGGAAGATGTTTTTAAAATAGACAAGTCTTAATTAAAAAGCATGTGTTTCTTTGCTTCTGGGCAGTTATCACTTCCTGTTCATTAGCCCCTCCCTATATTTTCCAAGTTGTACAGTGGGGACATCATGTGACATAGCCCCCAGCAATGTGTCAGTTTCAGAAGGTGATGTAATCCAAGTGCTTAGCTCAGGGCTGTCACGGATACAGTGGATAAGAAATGGCATCTGTCATTAATACTGCTCCTGTCACCCTCATCATCATTCCTAACATCATCATTGTGCTTTCTCTTGCTGTGGCAAATACTTGAATTAAATCAATTTACAAGGAGGAGAGGGTTTGTTTAATGTTTACAATTTTATGCATATATACAATTTAATTTGATCAGCTTTCCTACTAATTGGTCTATTTTACCCCCTCCCTCTCTGATCGAATGCACTTGGACTTTCTAATCAGTGCATGTCTACTTTTGCATCTTTGGTGACCCACTCAGTCTAGTTAGAGCTACTTGTATGAACTTGGAATGGAGGGGCATGGTAAATGGAGTACAGACAACCTACCTGTGGCTCTACCACTGAGCAAAGTGACTCCCGCGTCTCGGCAACCATTAACTGCCCATACCTTCCCAAGTATGGATAGAGCTCCATGAGCCCACACCTCCCCATGATGGAATGTTGATGGGGCTGATCTTGTGTCTGTCCTGTTTGGGTAAACAAGAGAGATATTTTAATTTGGTTCATGCCTTCAGAGAGTTTATACTCACAGGATCCTGTCACATCGGGCCTGTGATGAGTCAGAACTCCATGATGGAGGCACAGGAAGTCTGTTTACTACATAGCAACCAGGAAGCAAAAGGGGATATAGGAAGTGGGTCAGGGCTCTGATACTTCCTTCAAGTGAAAACTCCCAGAAACCTTTCTCTCATTGTGCCCTACCTCTGAAAGGTTCTACCTTGCCATAAAAGTGCCACACTGTAGGACCAAGCCTTTACCACATGGGCCTTGGAGTAACATCTCAGATCCAAATACTTAAGTCATTGGTGGCATCATTGTTGTCATCATCATCATCCTGGCATTGTTGTTCCCATCAGAACCTAAGGGAAGTACTGTTCTATCTAGAACAAAAACCAGAAAACCTTGTTTGGGTTTTATTTTGGATTGTCTACTTGGCACATAAGAACAGCCTCTCAAGAGGCGCACATGACCTGCTCCTTCTGTCTCTTTTTTCCTCCAGATAGACACCAAATAGCACACACCATGGCTTCCTTCTGACCTGTGGCTCAGTTGGAGGCTGTACAATTTCTGCTCACTAGGCCATTGGTGTCATCCTCAAAGGGGGCATTTTAGTAGTGTTTTCTTTGTAGTACATACATATGTACAGTGAATTTAGACCATATTCACCGCTACTTCTCCGCTCCATCTTCTCCCAGACTACCGCACAACCCCTAAATGGGGTTGAAGAAGAGGGGACAGTAGATTTTGAAAGTCAGAGGTCCAGGAGGACTTCTGCAGGACAGTGTTGTCTGGACATGATGGCCCATTGCACTCATGAACACACTCAGACAGCTTTGGCTGCCTGCCCAAGAACAAGCCAATAGGCATTCCAGCATGGAGCGGGGAAGAGGTCTTGAGGGGAGGGTCCTTTAGATAGCCACACCACCCTGAGAAATGTAATAGCATGGATGCCAGGTGAAGTGCTGTGTCTACCTATTGTCAATGCATTGCCCACAGAGTGCCCCAGATAATCGAAGGGTTGATCACAGGACCAGCACACAACAAGTGTTTTGGGTTAATTAAGACAAAAATAATGCAGAAGTCAAATATGATCTCTCCTGAATTTTTAGATAGAAAGAAAATCAGCATCATCCTACTATTTCCTATAACTATACAAAATCCAGTTGTAAGACAGGGAGACCTAGTGCCTGTTGAAGACTGTCTTCTTGAATCTGCTGCTGGAGCCCCTAAGAGATGTTAGCCCAGGCTTCCACCTGTCCATAGGCCCTGAGCTAGCTCATCTGTCAGGATTTCCATCTCTTGATTCACTTTTCTCTTTCCTGGCATTGGACCCTGAAGTTGATTCATGTGTGAGTGAATGTTCTTCCCCTCCGCAGCTGCCTGATAAAAGTACCTTTGAGATTGAGAATAGAGAGCTTGAGCAAAGCAGCCTTTCTGCAGTGTGTGTTAAAGGAGGCTGATTTCAAAACCACATCTGGCCCCACCCCTTCCCTTCCTGTTGCCTTTATCCCTTTATCTCCCACATCCCTGCATCAGGAGAGTCCTTGATTCCGAGCTCTGTGTTGTTTTGTTTTTCTTCCTTTTTCAACTGTATTCACAAGTTGGCCTTGTGCCTTCCAGGTTCATTATCTGATAGCAAAGCAGTCAGGTTGAGAGCTAGCCTCTGTCACCAGATGAATAGGTAAAAATTTCATATGAGTGATTAAAATACAAATCAATTAAACCCAGTCGGCTCAACAATCTTCTGCACTTCTGGGCTAAGTATCTTGAGTTTGGTAACACACTTATCAAGGTTTCATTTAACTAGACTTATAATTATGCCTTTATAATGCTGATTCTGTTCCTTACCACTCTGGATTTATAAAAGCACTCCTAATTGATTGCAATTATTTTAATGCAACAATTCCTGAGTCGTTTTTATCCATTGCTGAAGGATGTAGCTGAGAATAGCGTTGGTCCTTGTCTTATCACTGTGATGAAACGCCATGACCAAAAGCAACTAGAGGAGAAAAGAGTTTGTTTTAGCCCATAGTTCCTCATCACAGTCCATCACTGAGGAAAGTCAGGACAGAAATCTGGAGGCATAAGCTGCTGCCGAGGACATGATGGAGAGCTGCTTGCTGCTTCTGTATCTGCTAAACTTTTATCAGTGATTTGACCCAGCTGCCGCCACCACAGAGGTAGCAACTCAAGCATCTGACACCAAATAAAGAAAAGTCCAGATTCACTGTTGCTCCACAGCATATTTGCCCATTCTAGTGGGTTTCCTTTTCAATTTTCCTTATAGCCTGCTTTTAATTTCTTTCTAATTTTAACACCCTTCTTGGCTATCTGTAATGCACATGGAAGACCCTGACTCTTCATCTTCATCCCTCAGCCTCCAGTCTGCCTTTCCCAGTGCTGCTGAAGGAACCTCCCTTCTGCCTGTGTCCAATCTGATGTGAGCCTTGGTTAAGACTTTCAACAACACAGCATAAAAACTGGGTTCAGCCCCTTTATGTTCCAAGATAGACCATGTTTTTAGGCTTCTTAGTGTGTTTCTCCTGCCAGCATCCACCTTCTCTCTCTTTTTTTTTTTTTCTCATGGGAGAAACTTGCTTTTCTCCATTAAAACCTAAAAGATGAGCTGTCTCTGGGGTCTTCTTCAGTATTGGGAATACACATTACTTCTAGCTTTTAGGCTGGATGCCCGCTTCAGTGTTGGACACACTGACTCCTGTCTCCTCTACTCCTCACATGAGCTCTCATAGTTCCATCTAGTTTATCTTTTTGTCTTCCCTAGAAGTGGCCACAGTGTCTGTCACACTATTAAGTGTTCAGTTGATCAAACAGTGGGAAAGAAGAGCCACCTATGAGTTGAATCATATACAGATGGTCCCCAATGATGCATGCTTAGACTTTGGGTCTTTCAACCAACATTGTGGTTGTGTGACAGTGACATGTGAGGTACAAACTGTACTTTTAGTTTATATAGCATGAATTCTCTTTGGTATTATAATAAAAACCCAGAGCCAGATATTGGGGAAAAGCTGAATTATCAGAAATACAAGAAACAATCCACAGCCAATTGTCACCCAGCCAACTCTTCAGGCCTCTCTCCACAAATCCTCCAACTCCAAGCTTCTCTGTTTTTAGCTGACAAGGGAATTGGCAAAGGAAGCGGAACTCCTCCTTTCTCTTCCTTTACTCAGCTTTCTTACTTCCTGGTTCAACTTCCTAGAACTAGGATTAAGTGTGTATGCCATCACTTCCTGACTGTTAGGCCTTGAACTCACAGAGATCCAGATGGATCTCTGCATCCCAAGTGATGGGATTAAAGGCATGGACACCAGTCTTGGACCTCCATTGCTTGGCTCTGTGGGTAGCTCTGTCCTCTGATATTCCAGACTAATTTTTATTAAATATACAATATATAACCACAAATTTACATCGTTTCCTTGGCCGGTAATGCTGGACCAAATTCTCTCTGGCGATGCTCACAGCATCAGGGACAGTTACAATTACAAAGGGAAACAGCAGTGTCTGCAGTTCTCTCTATGGCTAAGCAGTACTACCTAGTAGGTCATATGCAGTCAGTGTATCTGAAATTTAATGGCATTTTAATTGGTGACAGTTATCAGGATGTAACCCCACCCTCAGTCTAAAAGTACCTGTAGTTGAAGGATTTAGTACCCTCTTCATTTTAGCATGTTCAAATCACTGTTGTCCTCAGCCCTAAACTTGTACCACCCCACTGTATTCCTTGTGTTAACGACAAAGGTTCCATCCTGCTGACACAAGTCTGGACACTGGGAATGAGCTGTCTCCTGCCCTTCAGGTCACTCAGTCAGTCCTGTGACCTATGAATAGACATTGATTCCTTTATACCTCCCAGGTGTATTGGTGACCCTTTGATCCTGCTGTCTAGAAACTGCCATGTGGCCATTTATCACCGCTATGACTGCCACAGGATATCACCTCACACATGGTTGATTCCATTGGTGGTTGTAAGTGAAGGGATAGCCTATGTCAAAAGCATGTTCAAACCCCAACAGGCAAACTCTCCAGCTACACGGTCAGGCTGTGTTTGATTCAAGAGACCTGGGAATATTTTTACAAGGACAGGAACCATATAGTGGATGAAAGCCACCCACTCACCTAGCTGTCAGGAAGCAAAGAGACAGGAAGAGGAAAGCTAGAGTCCCAATGCTCTATTCAAGTATATACCCTTGAACTTCCTCCCTATGGACCCCACCTTCTAAAGACTGCACCATCTCCTAATAACACCATAGACTGGAGACCAAGCTTAACATGTCAGACTTTAGGGGAAACATTCCAAATCCAAGCTGTAGCAACGTGGTTATTGGCATCAGTCTGAAGTGTTCCCTAAAGAGTCTCACAGAGTGCTCGAAACATTTGAAAGCAAGACTCCAGGATAAAAGGAAGTGAGGCAAGTGTAAAAACCTAATGGAAGTGTGAGTGATTTTAATATTGTCCATTTACCATAGGAGGGGTACTCTCTGCCCAGATCTCAGTGCTTCGAGAGTCTGAGTACAGCAGTGAGACAGGAGGAAATGGCAAGCAATGGGTAGTGGAGACGGTAGCACCAGAACAAACAGTGGATGAATGTTTTCCTCCTCGTTTCTTTCTAACAAACAATTCTATGGAGGTTACATCTGCCATATATTGGGTGAGAAATCACCACACTAATAGTTACACAGATTCTCCTGTGCGTCTTCAGATGGCCTTTGGGGATCCCTGACATCATCCCCCCTTCCTTACCACCTCAGTCCAGACTGAATAAACGTGATTGGGATGGTGATGCATGCATCCCAATCCTAGCTGTTCAGGAGGCTGAAGCAGGAGTGTTGGCTTGAGACTAGGAGTCTGGGGATAGACTGATTGTGATGGTGAGAACCTGCCTCTTTAAATATGAGCAATTCACTAAAGGTGTTCTAGATCTCTAGGGCTTGGCTGACTGTCCCCAGGCTTTCAGAACATGTTGGTATGACTTCCATTCCAAAAGGCAAATGGAGCTCAGGTCACGTGGTTTCTGTTATCTGTCACCATGGAAAACTCTGGCCATCTGTGAGGCTCCCATTTTAACACTTTTCCTCCCTTCTCTTTATTTTCATCGCTTTCTTGGGAAAAACAAGCTGAGGAAGTGGAGAGGCTGGCTGCAATGCGTTCTGACTCGCTGGTCCCGGGGACGCACACCCCGCCTATCCGGAGGAGGAGTAAGTTTGCCAACCTGGGAAGGATATTCAAGCCTTGGAAATGGAGGAAGAAGAAAAGTGAGAAGTTCAAGCACACATCAGCAGGTAAGGTGGCTGCTGGCCTTGCGTCTCATTGGCTGTTCATTGAGTTAAACTCTGCATCTGAATTCAGAGGATTTCATCACCGCTACCTATCTGACCGAAAGCAGAAACGCCAGCCTTGGAATTGTTCTGGCCTTTAATAATTCCTGGTATGATAAGGAATGATTTTAAGTCTCAGCTTCTCTCCCATCTCTCATGGGTTTTTTTCTTTTCTCTTGTTGGCTATTTTTTTAATTTAAAAATGACGGCTTTTGTTTGATCTGTAAATAATCTGAACTTGGAATTCCACCTTTCCTATAATTGAATACTTTCACTCTAGCCCTGACAATTTATTTCTTATTACTCACCCTGATTTTCATTGCTCCAGTAAAAGTCAACACACAGCAGAAAATGACTTATGTACGGTCGTTGGCAGATATGATCAGGTTATTTCATGGAGGAAGAATCATGAATAAATGATTGCTGTACTAGGCAGAAAAACAAAGAATGGAAGTGAATGCTCACTGCAGTATGAAGTTAAACCATGCATTTCATAGCTCTGTGGCCGGCTGGGAAATGCCGGTGGTGATGAGCTCAACCATAAGTCATCATTCCTGGAGCCAGACTGCCTGGGTTCAAATCCAGATTCTGGTACTTGTTTTACCTGTACCTCAGTTTCCTTGTCAATAGAACAGGAGGGTAAGAATCAGTACCTTACATGAATTTTTATTTGTGGAGGTTTAATGCGCAAAGCAGGTGGCTGTTTTTCAAGTGCATGAGGATGTGGAGAGAAAAATGTATAGAGAATGACAAAGGAATTTTTATCCTGTTGGTTTTAGAGGAGATGATAGGAAATCTGGGCATTTTAAGTTTGGTTTTGTGGTAGTCTTGGATTGGTATACCAGATGTTACCCACTAGATGGTTTAAATAAGAGATGTTCATTTCTCACCATCCCAGGTGAAGTTGCAAACCATGTTGGTTTCTTTTGGAAACCTATTGATGAGCTGGTCAATGATCTCCATCTTGCTACATGCTCATAGACCTTCTTCTTTCCATGTATACACAGAGAGAATGTTGTCTGGGTGTTTCCTGAGGAGAGAACTTATCAGAGGCCCCACGGTCTTGACCTCATTTAAATCTAGTTAGTCTCCAAAGACACACATCTACCCACATTCACACTGGTGTTTAAGAATTCAGCATCTGAGCTTGATAATACTACAAATTAGTATACAATCCTTTGCTTCTCTTCATGGGACCCATCACTCCCTGGGTCCTCTTCTAGGCTTTTATTTTCTTCTTCCACTGTCTTCTAAATCTCATCTTGTTATCTCTCATCAAGGCCATTACTTCATCTATAGCTTGGCCTTCTGCCCTCTGCCCCACTCACAGATGAATCTCTTAAGAGGTGATTGGCTTCTTGTGCATTAACGTCTATCAATAAACCCCAAGAATCTCCAAGCCACACTATGGAACTAGAGCAACAATCAGGAAGATATTGGGCGTGGCTCTCATGGCAGACACTCCCAGTATCTGCTCCCTGAATACAGTAGCTCTACAGCTCTGATTTGTTGGTTTTGAAGTGACAGTGAGCTTGTTGGTAACACAAAGTTTCTGGCTGGCTTAACTTCACGGTTCAGACCTGCCTGCCATAGCTTATGTGAACGAGCAATCCCCAAGTCCCAAAGAAACATACAGATGCTTATATATTAGTTTCATGCTGTTTGGCCTATGGCTCAGACATATTGCTAGCTAACTCTTTCATCTTAATTCAACTCATTTTCATTAATCTGTCCTGCCATGTGGCCTGTGGCTCACCTGTTTCATTACATGTTTCTTCCTGGGTAGCTGGATCATGTCTCTGTCTGACTCCACCCTCCTTCTCCTACCTATGCTTCCTCGCTATGATGCCTGTCGTGGGCCAAACCAGTTCCTTTAGTTAAAGAATGCTATTCAAGGCATACAGAAAGATATGCCCACATCACTTGTCCTTCTATGCATTTCTAAATCACTGCCTCTCTGACGCAGTCCCTTTTCTTGGACTCTGCCTCCTCCCTGTGGATGGACGCAAATATGATAGTATCAGGTAACTCATGAAATATTAAAATCCTGAAAACTTCACATGTAAAGCTGTTTTGAGAAAAAGATTCTCTGTCTATAGCCAGTAGAATCTCTAACTTTAAATCCTAATTATTACTCTTGTGGTGGGCACCATGACCAGGCTGTTGGATCTGACAGCTACGAATGGCATTTATATGTAATTTCTGTCTCTTTTTAAAAGACACAGCTCCTAAATGGGCATAAACTGCTCCATAAATATGTATTTCTGTACCTGTGCTTAAGTTGGGCCTTTCAGACCTCCTTATCAGAGAAGTTTCTTTGTACAGGGTTGGTAGCACAGCAACTCACAAAGGTCAAAGTACAGAGAATCAGCATCTGAGTAGTGTTCAACCATAAAGGGTCATCTATATCACACTTCCTTACCCGGAACCTCAGGGAACATGGGCAGAGGTAAGGGAGATATAGGGTGAACTGGCCTCCTCTGTATTTGATGGGACCACTGTGCACATTAACTCAGTAGCTATTGTTACCTACAAAACACCATCACAAGATCAAGGCAGTCAACATCCCAGTATGGGGCAGGGAAGAGCTTCATGTCCATTAAAGAAACAGTGGAGAGGAAATCTGAATGAAATGTATTCTGTAGGCAACATAAGGCAGAAGACAACAGAACAGAAAGAAAATGGAAGTGTCCTCTGAGGCCTTTTAATAGTTGTTACTGCTGAGGGCTCAGTTGTCTTTAAGGTTGCAGCCCTAAGTATTGACCATGCTCCAGGCATGGCTCCTAACCCGTGTATATATGCGCAGTACTAACTGGACCCTATGAATTATTATAAAAAAGATAGAGAGAACATGAATTAGGGCGGAATGAGGATTGACAGATCTAGAAGTACTTAATGAGTGGAGGAGCATGGGAATATGGTCAAAATACATGATAGGCATATAAGAAATTTGCCAAGAATTAGTAAGATTATTATATTAATAAAATACAAAAGATATAGTTCCTAGGTTAGAAAGAAGGTACACTATAGAACATCTTTTTATTATAATATATGGATGAACACACCATGTTGTTTAAGCTATTCTAGTTTATTTTAAACCCCGTGTTTCACCCTGTAGCAACCCTTCTTCTTAATTGTATTCCAGAATGTTATTTATTACTTTTGCAGAGGAAAAACTTTCTGGGCTAGTTCTTAGCCCAGAGGGATAATTTGACAACACAGAGATAGTCAACACGATGAACTGTATGCTAGTATATAATTAAAAATGTTGGTTTTCCTGTTTGGATAAGTCACAAATACAAGAAATATATAAGAAGATCCCTAGGTTATGAGAATGTGAAATGGTCAGCTGTTTTCAGCTGGCGTGCATACACTTTTCTTGTATGTGTATCCTGTTAAAGAAAAGACGTGATTCCATCACTCTTATTAAAGCTGGTGGCACAGCTTGTTCATCACAATAGAGAGAGCAGTCTTTGTAGTTGGGGCTTTCAGTCAAGGAGGAAGTTCAGCTTTCACTCTGAAGTCTCATACATCCTAGGAAGCTAATGGGAGTGAGAAAAGGATGAGTGGGTGGGTAATGACTAAGAGAAAGCATCTTTAAGGATGAGAGAAATCCTGACTTGATCACGTTGAGGGTTTTTTTGGTTTTTTGGTTTTTTTGTATTTCTGAAAGCAGGGCATGATAATCAAACATCACTGAAAAGAGGGATAGTATAAGATAAAGAATCCCACTGGAGACCAAGGTGGGTCATCTATTAAAGCTGGAGGATTCCAGCTAAAGCTGGATGATGGAGAGGGGAACATAAAAACCCCAGACCTTTACCGGTACCCTCCATTGCTTCCTGATCAGCAGAAATGTGAACAGGCATCTGCTGTACGTGTCTGCTTTCATGAAACCCCTGCCACCATAACATTCCCACCACAGTGTACTCATGTATTGCGGTAAAAACTCGCTGTGAGATATGTTTTAAGTGAGGTTTATTTTGAGAGAATCACTTATAAAACAGAGAAGATTTTAAGAGAAAGCGAAGGGATAAAGTTGTAACACGCCCGAACGTTTCTATGGAAACCGCCTCCCACTGCGCCGCTGGCCCGGAGCTCCGCCCGCCATGAACCGGAAGCCCCACCCCATCGCGAGAGCTCTGCGTGAGAGATCGCCTGCTTCCTGTCTCTCTCCAGGTGTAGTCTCAATCTTGTTCTTGTTGACCACGCCCCTCTCAGCTTTTGTGCTCTGCCGCAACCCGTACACATGAACAGTTCCTGATTTCCCGCTACATCTCTCTGTTTTGTTTAAATAGGAAGATTTTAAACTAGGTATAAAACTATATATTATAGGGATTATCATAAGACAGTGTCTGGGAAAGAGGAAGGTATTAACATAAGTGAGGTCAAACTATCGCTAACAAACAACAATTATAAAGTGTAATTTGATATCTAAAATGTTGATATGAGAAAATGTATAGGGATTGTTTTAAGGCTGTTTATCTTAAACAATAAAGTTTTAACACTTGAGTGTCTTTGCTGAAATGTGAAGTAATAACAACCTCAACTATTTAATCTTTAACACTATCAAGACCTGAGAAGGAAAATATATATTTAAAGTTGGAAGCATGAAGTAACTTTTAGAATTTAGGAGAGGACAATGACAGTTAACTATTTGGACAGTCATCTACCACTTCCTGATTTCCCGCTACACTCATGTCCACTTAAATTCACACTGCGAGCTTCTTCCAAGTTGTTTCTTATCAGGTGATAGGTCACAGCAACTAGAAACACTGATAACTTTTCTCCTTAACTGTGGCTGTCCATCATGGCTATGGATAAAGCTGTGGGAACCACTCTGGGCTGGAATTTTGCCAGCTGAGTAAAAAGGATAAACAGGAAAGAAAGGGGGGGAGGGGTGGAAGAGGGGAGAAGAGAGGAAAAATGAAAGATTTGTATTTATATTCAAGATCTCTGTAATAAGATTACCATAAACAAACTTCTGTAACAAATATCGTAAGCTCAGTGCTATAATGCCATGGGAATGTGTTGTTGGCTCACAGTTCTGAAGACCAAAGTGCACAGTCAAAACACTCCTTCCAATACGATAGAGAAGTTTTTCCACCTCTGTCCCTCCTGCTATGGAGTATGCCAGCATCTTTGGCCCATTGCTGTGCTCTGTCTCTGCCTGTATCTCCATCTGTTTTCCTGGGTCTCGGATCCTTTCCTTTCTCTTACAAGGACATTGAATTTAGGAATAATATTTAGCAATAATCCCATTCAAAGAGACTCCTCAGCCAGGCATGGTGTCTCACACCTGTTAGTGCAGCACTAGGAATACCTGTTCCACAGTGAGAACCAAGCCAACGAGGCCTACATACTGGGACCCTATCTCAAACAGCAGCATCAACAAAAATACTTTAACTTTGTTATTTTTGCTATTAGTTTATTTTCAAGTAAGTTTTCATTCATGGTCACCAGGAACTTTCACGTATCCTTTGGAAGGTGGTAAGGATCAAAATAGACATTTAGATTAAAAAAGAGAACTCCAGTAGATTGACAGGGATTAGAAAAACTGATACACTTCAAGTTCCAGAGAGGTCAAAGAACTTCAGACTGTCTTCGAGGTTAGTAGCAGAAACAATCGGAAGGGCAGATGCACAGAGACACCAAACCCAGATCCTCAAATAAAGGGTCCTCCAGATGGACCCAGACTAAAACCACAGTATAGGCTTAACTACCTGATGATCTTATTTGTAAAATTTTATATTGACTTAACTTTGTCATTGTCAATCACGTAAGACAAGAAACTTTCCTGTGTGGTTTTCATGCTAAGCTATTGAGCTGACAGTTTGTCTTGACAGTTCTCCATTCCTTTTCCAACCTGAGATGTTTTGGTCCGCTGTCTTTGTAGGTGACTGAAGTACTACCATTTAATCCAGTCATCAAAACCCAAGGTTGCTTTCCAGTCCCTTTCTTCTTCTATTAGGAGACACTCCGGACACAAACAGTAGTGTACTAGGATAGCAACTCCCAGACGGTACTCACTGCTTGCCTGGTTCCCTGCCACCTGGGCATCACACTGGCACTCAGCCCTACCCAGCTGGCAGCAATGTGACTGAGTCAGGAACAGTAGCACTTCGTTGGTGGGACACAGAGATAATCCACTCACTTTTGCACATGGTTTTTCTGTGCCAGATAATGCATATAGAAGAGGATTTGTGGACAGGATATCACAGGGACTCCCATAAGCACAGATCACCAGCTTCTCTTTGGGCTCCTGAGCCTAACATTTATTCCGATGAAAGTGCTTCTTATCCTGGAAACCTCCGGGACAGCAGCAGCAAACCCTTAACCCTGGCCTGGGAGGCAGTGACTTTACCTTGCTCCCAGCTGCTCCTCACCCAGAACAGCCACAGCCCAGAGTCTCTGCTGACATTACAAGTCCTTTCCAGCAAGCCCATATCTTTAAATAAAACTCTTCAGTTAGAGAAGACAGTCTTATGTTGAAATGTTGAAATATGAAAATATGACTTTGAACTTGAACCATAGGCTTCAGGGTTCTTCTGGAAGTCTGTCCCTGATGCTCAAGATGGAAATCCCCCATACTAATCCTAGATTATTAATTCTTCTCTACTCTGAATTCCTAGCAAGACACATGATTAAGGGATGTACATTTGCTATTCTTGGAGCAGAGAAATGAAACCTAAGATTACATGAAGGCTTCTCTTGACCTTCCGTTATTGTGTAGTGTAGCAGCCTATTGGTAGTAGATGTGAGCATTATTGTCCATAAGGGTAAGATCTGCTTGCCATGTGCAGGCAAGCTCTGTGGACCATCACTGGCACAGCTAATGAGCTGGGAGTTTACATCTTGCCCAGATGGCTTGAGAAGATGAGGCTGATGGACAACACTGAAAAAGAGAGCCAGCTGTGGGCCTTGGCATCCTCATTTTAGAGTTTCTCAGTATCTCCATTTTCCAAGCAGTAATGATGATGTCTCCTCTATCCTGAGAACCCAGGTTTTTAGACTTCTATAAATCACAGGAAATTCACAAAGGATTCCAACTTACATGCTTCTTTTATTACGTTCAGGCTATTGTCTATGAACTTTGAAGAGTGAGGACAGCACAGATTGTACCCTTTCCTCCTCTAAAGCTTGTGGTCCTAAGGGGAGAGCGCATAATTAGGCTAGCAAGAGTGGGAAGTTGTACATGATGTGAGAGGAGATGCACAGAGCCTCTGAGCGTGCAAAGGAGGCAAGCCACATAGTTAAAAGGCACCAGGAGAGTTTTCTAGAGAATTTGATGATTAACCAGGGAGTAAGTCAACGGACACAAGCACATCTTCTCTCCTGGCCAACAGAACAGAGTGGCACAAAGCCCAGAGAAGTTTAAAATCTGTAGTTCCAAAACAGGTTATAGTTTGAAAGTCATTGTTGACTTAAAAAGGGTTTGGAGGGAAAAAATAGAATTTGGAAAGGTGGAGAGGGGGAGGTGTTGAATACTGAGCAGGATCTGTTAAGGAGTCTGGGCTTTATCCTAAAGGAATAAAAATCCTTTGAGGCCTTGGGGAGATAGATCAGTCAGTAAAGTGCCTGCAGAGGATGTGAGTTTATTCCCTAGAACCCACACTGAAAAGCCAGATGTGGTAGCACACTTACAATCCCCAGAAGAAGAGACAAATAGATCTTTGAAGCTTGGTGTAACCATCCATCCTGGCCAAACTGGAATGCTCCAGGGCAGCAAAAGTCCCTATCTTAAAAAGCAAGGTAGGTAGCATCCTAAAATGGCACCTAAGACTAACATTTGGTCTACATGCACATACACACACACACACACACACACACACACACACACACACACACACACACCCCTGCACACCCATGCATGTGTGCACACATGAAACCTCTCAAAAGACTACACTACATTTTTAAAAGGACAGTCTCTATACTATGGGAAAAGCTTGGCATAGAACCAATTTTATAATGTCACAACATCTACATATATGTTTGTAGTGAAAGAAAACTTACTTAGGATAAAATTAGTAAGACACCTCCTTAATGTCACATTAAATGTCATACTAATTGTTCCTGTTGATTCTGGTAGCAAACAAACCAGCCAGCAGGTGCTTGATTATGATGTTGGAGAAAGGAAGACAGACTGGACCAAAATAGTGTCAGTAACAGCTGACAACTGTGAACACACCAGAAGATATTTAGGAAACAGAATGAGCGATACGACTATAGATCAGGTATGGGAGAAAGGAAGAGTAAGCTCTCCTTGATTTAATTGCTGGGCAGTTAAAGAGCAGGATACAGTTCACTGCGGTAGAGATCCCCAAGAAAAGGCTGCTGGGCAGAATAATGTGTTTGGTGAAATGCTGACTTCCATGTGTTTTTAAGGCATCAGATAGAGGGCACACTGGGAATAGAGACTGGGAGCAGAAGAGATCTGGCTGAAAATGTAGATGGGAAGTCAAAGACAACCTGGGTTATCCTTGAAGTCATGCAATACAAACCAGAAGGTTACTTGGGAAGCAAAGGGAGGTTGGAGAAGTGCTGAGCATGGGTGAGATGGAGAAGGCAGACAGGGCTTGATAGAAAAAAGAAAAAGCCAGGGGAGCTGCTGCTGTGACCAGATCATAGCATAAGAGTTGGAAAAAACAGGAGAAAAGTCAACGCTGCAGGTCCTGACAAGATGGCTGAGATGCCTGGGGGCATCTGTAACGTTCACTAGCAATTGTCTTTGGAATAATGATTCTGAGGAAGCCATATGGCTGGAATTTAGTTAGCATACAGTTGAAAAGTGAATGCAAGGAGAAGAAACAGATTTTTAAAAAGTTTGCTTGAGCAGAAAGAAGAGAAAGCACATAAGCATCAGAAGGTGGTTTTGTTTAAGACTGGTCAGTATGTAAAGTGGCACAATTAGCTGTAATGCAGTGTTCATGCACCAAGAGAAACTGAAACATCCACAGAGTGATTGCAAACTAAAGAAATAACCTTGCACACATCTGTCAGCAATGGCAATTGTCATGCTTAGGGGGAAAAAAAAAACCATACATCTAAGTGAAGTGTCTGCATCTGATTTCAGTAAGAAGGCGTCACATCAAGTAGAGTAACCTTCAGCATCTGGCTGGGTCACATATTCCCTTTGGGGGATTGTTGGGAGCATTCCATCTGGTTTGATCCTCAGTTACTAAAAATAGATAGAAACAAAAAGAGGTCAAGCATGGACAGGCCAAAAATGTTCTTCCTTGTATGTCCCATCTGTGACCCACAAAGGGAATGTCTAGAGTTTGCAAGGCAAATTGGAGATGTGTATGCACAAAGGTTGTGCAAAATCAGTGCCTTTTGGTACTGGGTTATGAAAGATACAACTATCACCTCTCAGAGTGAAGTATATTCAGTAGTTTCACTTAAAACTCAAAACTATTAAATGGCCTCCCCAGCTTAACGTCCCAGCAAGAAGCAGAGATACTGTAGGTACCAAATATGAATTTATTTTGAACTGACAGTCAGTTATGGGGCCAGCCAGCTTTGTGTTTATAATTTCATAGTTAAAAGAAGAAAGGAAATGAAGGTATTACTGAAGCAAAGATGGAAGGTCTCAGTGTTTGAAGAACTGGCCACCATTCATAATTATTCTGCTTATATCAGAGTTATATGGAGACCAGGCTTCATAACAGCACAAGCTGAAACTCTTTGTTTGAACAGCACTGTTCTTTGGGTTGTCAGTCACTGCAGAACAATATATTCCACACTTATTGCCTTGATACAGCATTGTATCATTCCTCATGGCTGAGGTTGCCTAGGCTCAGCGAGATGGTTTTTCTGCTAAACTGTTAGGAAATCTGTTCTCCATTTGGAAGCAGATGGGCTTGAAGTCATTTAGAGGTATATGGGGACATGAGGAGAGCTAGGGCTTTCTTCCTTCTCATGCAGTCTTGGGGACTTCCTATACAGTCTTGTCTTTTGGTCTCTTCAGCAAACAGATCAGGGCCCTGAAGTACAAAAGTGGGATTGGTGTGTTATCTAAGACAGATTGAGAGTACTGATAAGATGGTTTGGGGGTTAAGAGGATCTCCTGCTCTCCCAGGGGACCCAAGTTTGTTTCCCAGTAACCAGATTAGACGGCTCACAACCACCTGTAACCCTAGCTCTGGAGCAGTGGTTCTCAAAGTGTGGATCACAACCCCTTTTCAGGGAGGTCAAACAACCCTTTCACAGGGGTTATCTAAGGCCATGGGAAAATGTTGATATTTACATTATGATTCTTAACAGTAGCAAAATTATAGTTACAAAGTAGTAATGGAAATTTTATGATGGGGTAACCACAACATGAGGAACTGTATTAAAGGGACACGGACACACACAAAGACAAATCTTTTTTTAAAAGACAGATTCAGAATTGATGGAGATTTGTATTCATGATATTTTCTGGTAATTAGAGTAAGTGTCAGGGCCAGCCTAGTACCACCATTGGAGTGGAATTACCAAGGACATGGACACTGGGCTATCTTTGGAGGTCAGCTCTCACCCTGGTTCAAGGTGTGATACATGACAGCTGCCAATGTATCTTCCTCTAAAGGAAAGCATGCTTATACTAGGTATTGGCAGCGATAGCAGTTCTGTTGGATTTACTGTGTCATGTAAAATAAGAAAAATTCTGCCCTCAGCTTGTCAACTTTAATCTTACAACAGACGTGTGGTATTATAATTTTTGCTAACACTGGGGATTGAATCTAGAGCCTTACACATGCTAATCAAGGGCTCTTTGACAAAGCTACATCTCCCAGCTCTTCACCTGGTGTCATGAACTACACTTGACAGGGAAAGAAATCTGGGACTTAATAATTGAAGTTTAAAATCTGGGATATGCCTTGGTTTCTATAGGATCCCAAACTAGATTGCATTTTAGATCCATGAGTTTGGGAATTTTAATTCAACTAACTTTGAAGACTTAACTCACTGAATTCTACTATAGTAGAATTTCACTGTTTTCCTTTTCTGACATATCTTTATAAAGCTGATATGTGAAGGAAGAGAAACCTATTCATAAAAACAGACAAAGTCACAATGGGAATCTTCCTTAAATGGTTTTAAAGTTGAAGGGTAAGCAGCACGTGATGACCCACTTCTAAAATCCCAGAGCTAAGAAGGTTGACACAGGAGGATTACTGGTTCAAAGCCAGCCTAGGCTACATAATGAAAAACTTATCTAAAAGAAAATTAATAATAATAAAGACAGATGGTAGCACATTTTGATATGTAGCCCACAATGTCAGATTCAGTGGCCCACACATGGTAGAGGATCTAGATTTCTTGAATGGCTTTAAAATAATAAATTAATTGAATATCTCTAATTGGAAAATCCAAAACCCCAATGCTCTGTAAGATTTTTAGTTGAATAGTCTATATTTGAAAACTTGATTAATGCACAGAATTAAAAATATATATTACTTTGGGGTACATTTATAAAATGTGTATGAAACCTAAGTATGTTTATACTTGGGCCCCATTCCCCATGATACCATGATACATACACATATATGAATAGTCCAAAATTCAAACTACTTCTGATTCTAAGCATTTGGGGAAAGGAGTACTTCATCTATACTATCCCATAACCATATCCCAAAGATAACTACCTTTATATTTGGTGGGATGCTACCTTACTCTACTGTATGATGTATGATACATGGAAACAGTATACTGAGTAAACTGGCATTAATCAAAGGAGCTTCAGAGTCATCATTAAGTTGAGAGGTGGGCTAAAAGAAATATTTCTTTAAAAAGAAATTATGTTTAGCTTGCATGTATACATGTGTACTGTATGTGTGACCAGTACCCAAGGAAGTGAGAAGAGGCTGTTAGAACCCCAAGAACTGAAGTTATGGATGGTTTGGGGACCAACCCTCAGTCCTCTGCAAAAGTATTAGATGCTCCTAACCTCTGAGCCCATCTCCCCAGCCCCCATAAAATTAATACCAAAAATTAGACACAAAGAATTTGTCACTTGTCATAAGATGTATATTTGACAATGAACTCCCAAGCTAAGGAGCTGTGTATCAGGAGGTAATCTTGAACAGTGATAGGGTCATATGGTAGACCCAATTGTTTCATCACCCAGGGCAGGTTACATTTGACATGATGTGACTGATTTCTCTTATCTTTGATATGTGGATAAAATCGAAACATCTTCAAGTTGTTGTGGGGATTAAAAAAGAAAACTCTTAAGCGTACCTTAGACAAGGGAAGTTTTATCTTCCATCATTTTTCTTGTAAAATAACATGTAATTAGCAAACCCAACCCCCAGAATAAGGAAGAGCTTTCTCTTCATACCTTGCCTCTAAGATGCTGCTTACTCTCAATGCTCTTAGATCTTGGCAATGTTTACCGAGGGGCTGGGTGGAAAGCCTGCTTTTAGACACATTGTACAGTTCCACAGAGCTGGGATTTGTCTTGTTTTCTTTGGTTCCAACAAGCTAGTTCATAAAAGCATTTCCCCTTTCTCTGAATTCACAATGAACTGAGCAAGCACAATGGCCCAGAGGAAATCCACCTTCCTGTGTTTCCTTGGTGCTTCACAGGCACCACACAAATGACAGAAGATGCTGTAGGAGGTGGGCATGACCAGAGTCTCCATTTGAACCTCTATGGCAAGCCAGAGACTCAGAAAGCAATGGTACATAATAAGCAAAGAGACATATCTAATTTCTAAACCTGGGCAGTTGATTTGAAGGTAAACTGGAACATGGTTTACAACTAAGTCTGAGATGTGAATTATTATTCGAGCCTGTGTAGGGAGAAGATGGAGTCATCCTCCACCCCCCCCAAAAAAATATATATAAGTTGCTAAGTCTTAGGCCAGAAAGAAATGTTGTAAAGACATCAAAGGTTCGATGAGGACTTGATACAGGGACATTAGGGTAGCCCACCCTTGTCTCCCCTTTCAGGGAAATGGGCAGTGAGGACTCAGTAAGGTCATTGGGGGGGGCCTCAGGGCAGAAAGGTCCTCTTGCCTTTTTACGGAATTAGATGTGTTTGCAGCCTTCATTCACATTTCTGCCTCCTCTCCCTCAGTATTTCTATATCAGGTCTCAGTTGAGGAGTCAGTCTGTTCCAGTGTCTCTCACACTCCCAGAATTCTTAGTAGCTGTTGTCCTCAGCTTCACCAGGAAGGAAGTCCCAGTGATGTTGCCAACATCTAGGCCCTCCACTCTCTGTGTAGGTCCTCCAAGGTTTCATGATTAACACTTCTCAATGGCCTTTTCTCTGTAGTTAAGTCTGGGAATTGCCCTTGGGTTTTCTGGAACACTTGTATGTTGAATACATTGTTTCTGTTTTTGTTTTGAGTCACGATTTCCCATAGTCCAGGCTTGCCTGAAACCTACAATGTAGTCATGGATGACCTTGAACTCCTGATCCTCCTGCCTCCACCTCCCAAATTCTCAGATTAAAGACATGCACGTGCACTGTCAAGGCTGATTTATGCAGGGCTGAGGATGGAACTCAGGGTTTTGTCTATGATAGGCAGTCATGTCACCAGCTGAACTACATCTGCAGGGCAAAGGGCTTACAGCCATGTGTTTCCCAATGGTGCTTCCAAGGTGGTCTCACGAGATTCCATCTTCTAATGCTTGTCCTTAACCATTTTCATTTTTGTGAGTATATTCTGCAGGGATTTCAGAGCATAATTATTCCATGATGAATTTTCTCAGAAGGTATGTGTGTCCTTAAAGGAGGTTTGCCTTGGTTCTTTGGAATCCAGCCTTGCCTGTTTTCTTTACAAAGCCCTCATTGTTCCATTCAAAGCTTGGATTTGAATCCTTTGGCAGATACCGCCTCTGCTTTGAGATCAGCCTTCTGCGGGGTACCAGATGAGCTCAACTCTAGTCTATTTTCTGTGCCTGATACCGTGAACTGACTTAATTATAAAGAAAAGAGGTTTACCTTGTGGTTCTAGTCCAAGGTCAAAGGCTGTTCATAGGGACAGCCTCCTTGCTGGCAGTCCTGAGAAGGCAGAGGAGATCCCAGGAAGAGAGGACATGTGCTCCCAAAGGTCTGCTCAACTGGCTTTCACTGAAGACCCTGTCTGAAGATGATGCTTTTCCCATTAACCTCTTAGCCCACTCACTAATTGCATGAATGGATTCATCTGTTTGTGGAGACAGACCTCTAGTTGTCTCCTAAAGGTCCCACCTGATCTAGCTTCTTACTGTGACATAATGAGGATTAAATTTTAATGTTTCAAACTGAAGTAAGTTTGGAGATGCTAAAATGCTTCATTTGAATCTTGATAGGCTTTCATTCCAGAGACATTTTGACTCCACAAAACCAGTCACTGTTACTTTGGAGACATCTGTGATGAATCAAGTCTTAATTTTATTTCTAAATCCGGGCTAATTTCTGACATGCACTTTTCTTTCTTCTCTGTCATTTAGCCCATATATTTATCTGGGTTTTTTCTTTGTCTCTGTAGTGATTTCTATTTTAGTTTTATTCACCGAATCTTAATAATTACACTGTTACTAAGCCCTAGCCTTACCAATAACAAGGCTGATGGCTAACAGTGTGTGTTGCCTGTATGACAAATACCCAGCCAGCTCTGCTGTGGCTTTCCCAGTGGTCTTGGGAACCAGTTACTCCTAATATCTGTTTTATAGCCTAGGATAATGAGTCTTAGGAAAGGTCAGCAGTTTGCTGAGGTTCACACAGCTAGAGAGAGATAAAACCTCAAGGGATTCCCATGTAAGCCCAGGTCACTTCATAGTCTTTTGGACTTTGCCTAGAAAAATCTCTGTAGCACTGGATTTAAGAGACAGAAATGGTGAGACACCAAGTGTCTGCATAAGTTAGTTTTAAATATACTTAGTTCAAGGGATCTGGTTCTAATAATTAGGAAAGAGAAATGAGTATTAGAAGCAAGACTTGCCAACAATGGAGTTTATGAGGCAGCAATAGCTACCGTATGTGTGTCAGTTTGTATGGGGTGGGGAGTACTTGGGGCATCTATTTTGCTGGCTTCCTTGCTAAGTTGTAGGGGACACAGGAGTGACATTTGGCAATGAGTCGATTGTGATCTGGGCTTGTTCGACTAAAACAAATATTTAGTGACCTTAGCAGAGAAAAAGACAGACCATGAGGCCTCCACGGAATCAGTTCTTGAAGATGAATTCTAAAGGTCTGCCTTCTTTATGCTCTCCCAAGGGATCTGGGGGCTTGATGTATATAAAATCTGTAGGATATCATGAAGTCAAATAGATAAATGAAAGAAAGCATGTGTTTAAAGAACTTGTCTGTCTAATGGGGGGAGAGCAGGCTGTGGGTGATTACCTCAGCTTCCCCCCCACCACCACCAGAATTTTCCTGTTTAACACTAGTGGCAATTGAGGGCACATTGGGAGCCTTTGGAAGTAGAATTCCGAGGACTTGTAATAATGGGAAGAGGCCAGATGGAATCTGGGCACTGGCGACTATTGCGGTTTTCAGTATGCTTTTTCCTCAAAATTGGTCAAGTCTGTGTATAAGAAATGATGATCTCTTCTTTAGAATGCTAATAATTCTACATCCTAATACAGCTGCTTATTCCCTGTCTCCAGGGACTGTACTCCCCAGTGTGTGGGAGACCAACAGCACGTCCAAGCTGATATCCAGATCTGTGTATCATCGTCAAGACAGGAACTTTCAATGCTTCCCAGCACACAGGAAGTGGTTACTGAACATCATGCTAATTACATTTCCAGGTGTTTCTATGAAGATTATATAAAACAGTTAGGAATGAAACTGTGCAGCAGCATTTTGCAGGAACACATTCCCATGCAAGAGAGAGTGCAGCGATTTCTCACTTGTAGCACAAAACTCTATTTCATGCATGGATAGCTGGAAAGATTCATTACCAAGAAATCTGCCAGTCATAGTGAGGTTGAACTTTGCCTGCTTGGTAAATAACTGAAATATCATGTGATCAGTCTGAGCCAGATATTTACAAGGAAATATAATAATGGGTCTTCCCCCATAGCAGCTGTTAGCAGACATATGAGTGATGGGACCCTAATGTGGGTCCTCTGCAAGTGGCTCTTAGCCACTTTGTCATCTCTCCATCCCTGAATTTTTTCTTTAGTTTTTAATTTGAATTATGTTGTAACAAAATTATACAACATTGCATAATATGTTTCTACTATAACATGATGAATTGTTGATCATCAACAATCTCTACCCTAAATATAGAATATTCCTCCAGTGTGCATGATTATAAATAACTCTGCCACAATCATCTGCATATAGCATTGTTTTCTTTCAGTAATGAAAAGAGAAGCCAGGCTGAGGAGTGCATTGCTCTGTGAATAGCTTCACAGCTTTGCTTGCCATAGAGGTTGTAGACATTGTCACCCCCTGCCATGTGGACAGTAATGAGTTCACACTCAGCAGGGCTAGAATGCAGACACTCAGGGTGGTGTGAAGTGAACGAGTCCGTGAGAAATCAAGTACAGGAAATGAGAATGTTTCCCAGGACATTTCAGCTCTCCGTAGTCTGTCCAGAGAGGCCTCAGAAAAGGGGGCTTGTTACTCTTTATTTGCACTCATTTCTTCTTTGTGTCTTATTAGAACCCCTGATGTGTGTGTGTGTTGCATAGGGCAACCTCTGTATTCTAACATAACTGTACACTGCATGCTAGGACTGCACTTTAGAAACGGTCTATTAAGTGTCAAGATGAAACGCTCAGAGACTTGCACCAATAGAAACAACAGAAGCCAAAGGCACACTATTTAAATCATCTGTACATATTCACTTTTCTCTGACAAGAGCCACTTAGGGAAGGGAAGGTTTTTTCACCTCACAGTTTGATGGTACGATCCATCATGGCAGGAAAGGCCCTGCAGAAGGACCTTAAAGCAACTGGTCACACCACATATGTGGTCAAAAACAAAGAGGATTCAGTTGGCTTTCAGCCTGGTGCCCCAGCCTGTGGGGTAGAGCCACCCACATTAAGGTCTGGACTGCCCACTTCCTCTCTGGAAACACACACACACACACACAGAAGTGTGTCTGCAAACCATCAAACTGACAATGGAGATTAGTCATCATAGTCTCTGGTAATAGTATTAACAAGAAGGAAGGGAATACCAGAGGAGCCACACTGTTTCCTATGGCCCCTGATTTAAAGTGAAGTATATGGAAATTTTAATTCCTTCAACCAACCAACCAAGCAGCCAGGGAGAAAGGCATGGACTGGGGCTGGGGCCACAGGCAGCCAGGATTTCCTGGCGCCTCTCATGTAGGCAGAAGGGGACTGGGTAGAACAGAGGCATAGAAGGGACCACATGGGGCCTTTTCTTGTCATGTGAGGGATTCCAGACTCAGAGATCACCATGAGAGGTTTTAGAGACAGCATTAGAGAGAGTTTGTGTTTTCACTGCAAGACAGATTGTCCTGGCAAAGAACACAAGTTAGTGAATCAAAGAAAAGGGCAACTCTCCCATAAATATAAAGGAGGGCTCACTCTCATTTATAATTAAAGGAAAACAAATTGAAACTAGTGCCATACCAATTTTTACTTATGACTTTGAAAAAAATAAATGGAATTGAGACCTACTAGATATGACAGGAGCCTGGGAATCAGCTCTTTTCAGTAGGGTGCTGAGGGCAAGAAGAATCCACACAAGCTTATTGGAGTACAATGTAGCAAGAGCAATCAAAATTGTAAATGTGTTTGCTTTTGACCTTGAGATTTATCAGCCTAGGAAAGAAGGATCAAGCTAGGAAAAAAGTTCTAAACACAGGACAATCAATACTGTACAGTTCCAGATTTGAGGGAGGTCATATCCAAATGAAATTATAAATTGCCAAAATTTAACCTATATGTATGCTTGCAGAAATGGAGAGAAATGGATTTCAAGGCTGTTCATTATAGATTGCTTATAATAGAAAAACATAGGAAATAAGATAAATGCCATCAGTAGAGGGCTGCTGCATAAATCACATCAAATCCTGGGCTGGTGATATAGCTTTGTAGTAGAATGCTTGCCTAAATCATGGTCTTTCTGCACAATAGATTAGTATCAAGCCACAAAAACACCCAAGGAAGGTTTATATCTTTGGATGCAGAGAACACTATACAACACTTGGTTAAGTAGAGAAAACCAAGATGAGATACAGAGCAACATTATGATATGTTGCTGTGTGTATTGTTTTTAAAAAATAGATTATATACATATGTACATACATACTCATTTTTAATAAATATTTTTCTGAAAGAATATGGAAGTAACATTCTGGAGTATGATGGCCTGTGGGGAAATACAGATAGATATTCAGGTGATAATTATTAGAATTATTGTCATGTGAGTTACCTCCACAAAAAAAAAAATAGTAAAGGCACATTATCATTGAATTCTAGCCACATATCACGTTGGCCTGATTCATGTTGGCCATCAACATGTGCATTTTTAAGTGGCATTGGTACCCTTCCATGATCTACATTTTTAAACTCATATTAATTATCACAAAACCTTGTGAACATGAGCTAGTTTTATTCCCATTTTGCAGATGAAGAAAGTTAGGCACAGAGTTGTTAAGCATTTGCTATGAGGTGACAAAATTCTCAGAGCAGGAGGAAGTATGTCCATGGGAGTGTGTTCCTGCAGTCTCAGACCTTGCTCCATTCTGTCTCTTTTTTGCTCCCCAACCACCATGAGAAGAGTAGCTCCTCTGTCATTTGCTCCTGTCATGGAGCCACCTCTCTACAGTTTCAAAGGCAGTAGGGCTATGGAGCAAGGGTAATTAAAACAACCTGTCCTATTCAGTTGGTTCATCTCAGGCACTTTGTCCTGGTGACAGAAAAGCCAACACATGCCCCGGGGCAGCCCCTCCCCCTCCTTTCTAAACACTAGTTTTGCTTTCTAAAAAGGGAAACAGACAGGATTATGCTTTTCAGCTACACTATGACCGCTGAGACCAGCTGTTGGCCAGGATATACTCACAGCTCTTGTCATCTGAGGCAGTAGACTCCCAGTCATGGCTGTCAGAACAGCCCCACTACAAAGTGCTTTAGAGTTCAAGGTCATATGCCAAGGGATCCTTCTAGCCTCCAATTCATTTCTTTGAGCTTAGAAAACAAAAGAACCCACAAGGAGTCAAGCTGGACCCAAGACCAGGGGGATTAGATAGATGCAGCTCAGAATCATCCTCTTTTCAG
Organism: Sigmodon hispidus; assembly: GCA_004025045.1. Taxonomy (NCBI): domain Eukaryota; kingdom Metazoa; phylum Chordata; class Mammalia; order Rodentia; family Cricetidae; genus Sigmodon; species Sigmodon hispidus. The sequence continues at coordinate 31,381 of PVIH01004350.1, forward strand.
AATTTTCTCCTGGAAATAACAATAGCTCTCTCTTAGCAAAACATTGCAGGGGGAAACACAAGGGAGCAGCTCCCCCTCTTCCCCCTTCCCCCCTGCTTTCTGTTCACATTGCTCCACCGTTCCCTGCAGATTTCTCCTACAAACCCCTTTGTTCAACAAACACTTGCCTAAGATCTCGGAAATGTCAGGCACAGAAAATTGAGAGTAAAAGTATCCAGAGCCACCCACGCTGAGCTGAGCACACACTCCTGGAAAAAGTAGATTGGCAACCAATAATTATACAGCTACAAGATAAGTGATCATGAGGTGTATTCACCATGCTTCAGAAGCACAAAAGAAGCAGGTCAGCTTCTGGGTCTTCTTGACGTAGTCCTAATTGGTCATTTTTGTCCAGGGAAGTGACCTGAAGTCTGTGTATTTTATATTTTAGCTCTTGCCTATTCACTTCTACATACAAGACAAAAACGTGTAACTCCCCACAGTGTAGGCTCAGGTGGGTCATGAAGAAAAAATTTGTAGCTCCTGCCCATCCGAGTGTTAATTCCACTCCAATGTCCAACATGTGGCTCCCATTTATTTTGAATCTTTGTTTTGCACTTTGCTGAGAAACCAGGGAATAGGCCATTGAACACACAATGGAAAACCACAGTCCTTCCTTGGAGATGACTGCATGTGCTACAGGTAGTGCAGAAGCAGAGGCGGTGACTGAGGGCCAGGAAACAAAGGGAACAGAGAGAAGTTCCGAGTGGACACTGGGATGGGTCAGTGTTGACAGGAGAGAAGGCATTCCAAATATCACAAGTGCTGCAGTGTCATCCAAGGCCACGTCCAAGAGACAACTAAAAGGAATTTAATTCAAGTGTAGTGGTCTAGGTCTATAATTCAGCACTGAGAGGTAGAGGCAGGGGGATCAGAAATGTAAAGCCAGCCTCAGCTAAATAGCAAGCTTGAGCCCAAACTGAAATTTTGAAACCTAGTCTTAAATAATGAAGGAGGTGGTGCTGCTGGTGGTGGTGCGATTGATGATGGCTGAGAGGATCGGTTAATGAATTAGGCTCTTGCCTTACAAGTATGATCACCAAGGTCCCAGGAGTCACATAAAGCAGAATACAATGGGTGTATCTATAGCAATCCTAGAGTAATGAAGAGGCAGAGACAGGAGAGTCCCTGAAGCTCAAGAGTCAGTTAGTCTGACATATGCAACAGTGAATAAGAGACCCTATCTCAAAGGGAAGGATAAGGACAGACACCCAAGGTTGACCTCTGACCTATACACACACCGTTTTTCACATGGAGCCTCATCAGCCAGCCCTTCTTCCCACAAAGGCCCATGTGTTGTTGGTCCCCAGCCTACCACGCTATTACAAAATGGTGGACCCTTTAAGAGGTAGAGCCTAGTGAAAGCAATTGAAGTGGTTAGGGTGTACTCTTGAAGAAAATGTTAGGATCCTGACCCCTTCTCCTCTGCCTTTGCATCCTGGGTATCATGAAGTCAACATGCCTCTACCACTGGACATTCCTACCTAGATGTATTATCCCATCACAAGGCCAAGTGCTCATGGACTGAAATCTCAGAAACCAATTCTTTAGAGAAAACTAAACCTTTCCCACATTTAAGTTGTCTTGGTCACTTTGTCACAATGATGGATAACTTCAGAGCTCTCATGTGCAGAGAAAATTCAGGAAGCCCCCACCACAAATAAATCAGCCAATCCAGTGGGAGAGCAAGACACCAAGGCCAAATTCTGACATGACTCAAAAAGCAAGGGAAAGGCCTTCACCCAGAGGGCTATTAGCTGGGTTTCCAAAGGCCCAGACTCTTCCCTCCAGTGTTTGCAGATTTGTTTACAGTCACCATTCTTTCATGCTTAATATCACACTATCTCAGCCTTCAGCTCTATGTGATGCTCACTGCATGTACATGTATCTGCTCCAGTTTGCCATGAGCAAGGACACTCAGTCAGATTACGTGGGGACCTTATGGTATTCCACTTGACCATATCCCAGTCTAACTCGTAACATTTTCAACAACTTTCCTTTGAAATTTGGTCACATTCAGAGATCCTGGGGAGCAGGAATTTTAGTGAACTTGGACTCAGCCTGGAACAGCTGTGAATCAGATGATGGCTGGTAGCTCTCAATAGAGCTCCAGGTTTCTGCTGTCCTGAGGCAGTTCTTAGGGATTTTTAAGTAAATCATTATTGTCTTTAAAATATCATCACGCCAAGTGTAGCTGAGGCCTGTTGACAACTCATTATAAGACTTGCAGATATTTTTAAGAATTCCTTTGGGGGCTGGAGAGATAGCTCAGAGGTTAAGAGCACTGACTGTTCTTCCAGAGGACCTGAGTTCAATTCCCAGCAAAACCACATGGTGGCTCACAACCATCTATGATGAGGTCTGGTGCCCTCCTCTGTAAAACTGTATGCATAATAAATAAATAAATCTAAAAAAAAAAAAAAAAAAAAAAAAAGAATTCCTTTGTAGGAACAGGGTTCCTGTTCCTAAGATCAGCACATCCCGAGTCCGAGCTCTAGAAGAAGATGAGCCCATTCCCCTAAAAGCACATTCCTGCTGGCTAGAGGGCTCTCTCTTGAGGGTGAGCTGCCTGAGAGAGAGAACAGATGGCAGTTGGAGCCCAAGCCGGAGCACCCCAGAAGCCCAGGTGCAAATGGTACTCACATTCAGTGTCCATGCACTCAAGTCTGGGCATCTAGCTTGACCCATCAAATAGCTGACAGTTAGGTCTTTTGTTTGTTCTTTTTTGTTCAAGAGTCTCACTATATAACCAACACTGGCCTCATGCTGACAGTGTTTCTTCTTCCCAAAGATTAGAATCAACAGTGTGAACCATCATACCTGGCTAGCTTACAGTTTTTAAATAAAATCCAGATTTTCCTTCTTGGAAAATAAATGACATCTCTTTGGTAAAAGGAGAAACATGTCCACATTCATTTCTTATCCCCATAAGGTATATTTCTGTTGTGACCAGAGGGAGAGGAAAATATATTTGGACTCAAGGTACAGGTTCCTTCTTTCTCAAAAAAAAAAAAAATGTCAAATGAAGGAAGCTGTGATGCATGGTGTAAATGAAACACCTGGAGGTCTGAGTCTCACAAGATAGACAGGCAGCCATGAATGATGCCAGAGTTCTTCCCTGGGCATTTGTAACCCAGAGTCCCTAAATAGCTCCTTTATGGTACTGCATTTTTGTATGGTATATTTGAATTTACACCCTGCTTCTATGATTTGCTGGCCGTGAGACTGAGAGCTCCAAAGCCTTCTCTTTACTTCTAGTCTCTGTTACCCTCCCAGTCCCCAAAGCCATAAAAAATGAGCTTTTCTGAACTCCTCATTAATTTTTCACTCGTCTTACTGCGGGAGATGCACGGACATGCAGCTCACAGGCCAAAGAATACTTGGCAAGCCACCACTACATCCAACAATAAACTTCAGAGACATCCTCTGGGGATTTTGACAGTAAGATGGTCAGTCCCTGCAGGCAATCTAATTATGAAGTTCCCATGAGACCTTAGGAAAACTTGTATGATGTCCCAGCATCCAGCTATGAAGTGAGTCCTTCTTTTTTTTTTTTAATTGGATGTTAACTTAATAATAGCAGTGTCAGCCCAGCCAAGTGTGGCACACACCTTTAATCCCAGGACTTGGGAGGCAAAGACAAGGGGATCTCTTGTGAATCTGCATAGTGAGCTCAACGCCAGCCAGGGCTTCATAGAGAAACCTTGTCTCATAAAACATAAGCAAATAAAATGTTTTTTTTTTAAATAGCAGTATGATACTGAATTATGCAACATGGGGTCTGTGGATGTGGCTCAGTTGACAGGGTGTTTGCCAGCATGCTTAAAGCCCTAAGTTCAATTCCCAGCCCTGTAGAAAGCTAGGCATGTGGTAAATCCCAACACTTTGGAGGTGACAGAAGAAAGATTAGACATCTGGTGTTATTCTCAGCTAAATAACAAGTTCAAGGCCAGCCTGAACTACATGAAACACTGTTTAAAACAGGAAATCTGTCACATGTAGTTCTTAAAACAGCCTTTTGTCCAGCTTGACCCTGGATTCTGTCTTCTAACCCTGGATTCTGAAGTCTTCTGACCTTGGATGCTGCCTTTCCAACTTGGATGCTGTCCTGAGTGGATGATGTAGCCTCTGCCTCAGTCATCTAACCCAAACTTTATTCCCCATTCAGAAGATTTGACCGTGTTTCTTTAGGGACCTTTACAGTACTTTGAAGTATCTGTTTTAATCTGGTGTTTTAGGACAGGGTGTTGTAGCACATCTGTAAGGAGGCTAGAGTCCCGGGTGTCATGAACTTCTTTGACCAGTCAGTGGTTTCTCCTGTTTCATTGAACGTGGACTGTGTATAGGGTCAGGATGGATGAGGCTGATGAAATCAGTGCTGTAAAGTTTCTTTCTGTGGTCTTGTAAAACGGGATCATCTTCTTAATGAGAGTCTTCTAAGAACAAGAGACTTAAATACTCAGAGAACTAAACTGGAGGAAAACTTGTTCCCTCCTTGGAACCATGTTTCTGTCTAGAAGTAATTGTCTCTGAATGACCACTTGAGGCCAAGAGCAGGAATTCTGTCTCTTTCAAAAGAAATTAGAAAACCAACCTTTTATTGCCTCAAGGACAAAAAACAATGACATAAGAAAGAAAAGATAGTAAGAAAATTTAGGAGTCTAAAAAGTTGGCCCAGTGAGTAAAGTGTTTGCCTTATCTTTCCATTCCTGTTGGTACACGACATACATTTCTTGGGATTGCTGGGCCCAGCAACTCTTTGAATTCTCCGTTCTATGATGCATTGGTTATTAGCCATGAGGACCTGAGTTCAGATTCTTAGCACCAACATAAAAGACAGATGTGACCATGCACAGCTGTAATCCAAAACTGGAAAGTGGACTTGCTAGTTAGCCAACCTAGCTATCAATGAGCTCCAGCTCAGGGTTTGGGATGGAGAAAGCACCTGACACTAACTGGTCTCTAGCCCCTACACATGCACATACAGGTGCACTCGAATGCACATGTACTCATGCATGCATGTGTGAGTGCATGCATACACGGATGTACACAACAAATAGGATTTAAATTTTTAAAAGAAAATCAATAGGTATTAGGTGCTAAGTACAGACCTGTGGAGCTTCTCCTCACCTGAAGGTTAGATCTTCCTTGGTTGAAGCGTTTTATGAATAATCACTCCTAATAGCTTGCTTCCATGACTAATAGAAAACAAGAGAATCTTAGACTGGGCTAAAAATAATATTTTAAGGGAAATGTAGCAGGCAGCTTGAATGAATACGGTTTGTTATATCAATGTTAAGTGGGGTGTGGATGACCATCTCATCATAGAATGGAGAATTCAAACATTGTTGGGCACAGTCCTCAAATCGCCACTCTTGTCATGTACCTACCGAACTGGAAAAATAAAAGAATTCATTAAAGCAACGGGGACTGTGTAGGCTCTGCTTACATTTGAAATCCTTGGGAAAACCCTGTTGTGCTTTTGGAACCAGACTTTACTTGTAGATGAACTGATGAATCCCTTGGATCTTGTGTTGTACCAATTCTACTCAATCTTACAATAAAACCCCAGAGTCAGATATTGGGGAAAAGCTGAAATGTCAGAGAAACAGAGAAAGAAGCTACAGCCACTTCTCAGCACTACTGAATCTTCAGACCAAAAGGGGTAGATTCTGTCTTCACACATGCTCAGACAGAAGCAAAAGGAAGCAGAAGGCGGGCTGAAGAGGAAGAGAAGCACAGAGGTGAACTTCTGTCTCCTCCAGCCTTAGAGTCCTCTCTCTGCCAGCCACACACTTCCTTTTTCAACCTATCTAGTGCTGAGATGAAAGGCCTGTGTTCCCAAGTGCTGAGATTAAAGGTATATGATCTCTAGTGCTGGGATTAAAGGTGCGTGCCACCACTGCCAGGCTCTGTTTGGTCTTGAACTGACATAGTTCCTCTGCCTCCTCAGTGCTAGGATTGAGTGTGCCACCACCGCCTGACCTCTGTGGCTAACTCTGTGGCTGGCTCTGTCCTCTGATCCTCAGGCATTTTTTTTATATACATAATATATCGCAACAGATCTTGCTTGCTTCCCTCATGCATGAAGAGTTTGGAATAGATGCCCACAAAGTCTTCTACCAGCATAATATTCATTGTTTTTTTATGAGCATGTTTGGGGAAAATGTGTCAAGTTCTATTAAGTGCTTGTTCAGTTATGGTATTCAAATATGGTAAAAAAAAAAAATAACTAAAATAATATTAACCTTCTGTTATCAAACTGTCCCTTTGTCCAACTCCCCAGTGTGTGCTTCTGGTTCTATTGGAAAGTAATGAAAACTCTAGCCAAAGGCTCATTTCAATAGCTTGTCCCTTTAAAGGCGATAGACACAGAGGCTGGGGAGACAGCTCAGTGGGTCATATGTTCACAATGCAAACACGAAGAGCTAAGTTCAGCTCCCCAGCACTCATGTCACTGTGTATATAAAGGGATCCTGTGAAGACAACTACAGCCCCTTCTCATTAGCTCTTGACTCCTCTTCTTTGCCTATGGGGTCACCCTTCCGCTCAACCACTCAGTCTTCATCCCCTGGAATATGCCATTCCAACGGGGAATCAGGGTCCCAGGTACCCAGAATGTGGTTTAAAGGGGGATGCAAACATCAGGCAGGTACATTATGGGCTCATACTTTTCATCCGAGGGCTGCAGGGAGGTGACCCAGCTTAGGGGACACTTTCTCGGGTACAGCAAACATCTGGGAACGTGTGAGCTTGTCGCTCACCCGCTTTCCTTTCTCACTCCCCTTGGGCACTTGGGAGCAAAGTTGGGAGTGCTTGAAAGAACACAGATGTGGACCTACCCTCCTTCCCTCTCATTTCATTCTGTCATAGTTTCTATTTTAAACAAGAGTGGGGGGAGGAGAAGGGAAGATGGAAATGGGGAGAGGACCAAGGGAAAGAAGGGGGAGGAAGGAAAGAACAGGAAAGGGTGTATTCTGGAATGCACAGGATAGCCTGACCTTCCTGTGATGTGCCCATTCAGGACAAGGCAAGCTAAGAAACGGACAGCCATAGCAGATCACCCAAAGATTCAAGCAAATGGGGAACTGAGCTGAAGAGTAGGGAAGGGCATGAACTTGAACTCAGCACCTTTCTTGATGCCAACTCTTAATTCCAGTGGATCATTTTGAAGCTTTCTGGAAGAACAAAGGCTCATGAAGCCCATTAGGGAGCCTGTCAAGAGGCTGAAGTGAGCTTTGATCCACAGGCTTTACCTCACTTCTGTCCTGTGAGTCAATTCGGATGAGTCTGAGCAAGCAGGTGCACACGAACAGTTGTGACTTCTGATGGAGAAGTGGGGGGGGGGCCTTTGATCTGCATGGTGTCTCTTCTCACTGTGGACTTGCTGTCAGTGTGTTGAAAGAACCTCAGCTGAGGAATGACACCACCTCCTCTCACTGTGTGATTTTGTTTGAACCTCAGCCCCTCAAATGATCATTTCTGAGTCTTCACACCACTTTGTAGCCAATGTGTTCAGACATATTATGATGAAAATGTTCCAGGCCACAGTTGGACTTGGTCTCCCCACCCCACTCCTTTTGCCAACCTACTTCACAGGATGGAAATCAAATGCTGTCATTGAATCTTTTCATCTGAATCACCTCCCCAATAAGACATGGAGACTTATTATTAATTATAAAAGCTTAGCCATAGCTTGTTACTAACAAGTTCTTCCAGCTTATGTTAATGCACTTCAGTTAATCTACACATTGCTACATGGCTGTGACTTCTCCATGTCTTGCTCCTTCTGCATCTCCTGGCAACCCCACCTTTATTCTTCCCAGCATCCTTTATCTGGCTGTCTCACCTGTACCTCCTGCCTAGTGAATGGCCATTTAGCTTTTTATTGAGCCAATCAGAAGGCTCCTTGGCAAAGACACATCTTCACAGTGTACAAAAAGATTATATCAAAACAACTAAGCACAGAGGATAAATTGGGTCTTTTCTCCAACTCCTCGCTATTAATTGTGATATCCTAGAACCAAGCAAGAAGCTGATTTATTCACAAGACTCTCTGAAGGTGAAAGGGCAATTCCTCTTCCATTGGACATTAATGTAGATCCTTCAAGGTCATTGGCTAATTGGAAATAGCCCTAAGGGGGCACAGCTTGACAGGGAGGGCTTCCTACTCATGTGTTTTTTAACTGTTTAAATGGGGAGGTGTATATGGGAAGCTTCTGGGGGAAGCAGATTGAATCTTGGTGACAGTGGGTACAGTTTTATACTATTCATTGAATTTGAGAGTCAATCTAAAGAGATGTGACTATGCATGGCAGGGAAAATAGTGCATCTCAGCTTGAATTAAAGAACTCAGCCGGGGTGGTAACCAATATCTGCAACCACAGCACGTCAGAGATGGAGGCGGACGGCAGGGGTACACGGCCATCCTTCCTTGGCTATACAGTGAGTTTAGAAGGCAGTCTGGGATACCTGAGACACTGTCTTAAAAACAAACAAAAAATATGGACTAGATAGATGGCAGAGTTGGTAAAGTGCTTACCACAGAAGCATGAGGACCTGAGGTCAATCCCCAGAATCCATATTTGTTTGTTTAAGGAAAAAGCACAGCTAAGCATGGTGGTATGTGCCTGTAACCTGAGCTCTTGGCAGGCCTGACAAGCAGATCCCTGAGACTTACGGGCTCAGCCATGTCAGTGAGCTCCAGGTTCACTAAAGACTCTGCCTCAAGAAAAACAGGATGCATAGCAACAGAGGAAGACATCCAAGGTTAACCGCTGGTACACACGGACATAAATGGTCATACAAGTGAACCACATTCACACACGTAAACACACATTCACACACGTGAACACACATACAAACGCAGGCAGGCATGCGTGCACTCAGAGTCTAAGCTTATGGAGAAACTCTGTCAGCCATAACTTTCTGTTGCCTTTAAACGTTCCTGTTTTAGAATTCAGTCAGTGTTACAGCTAATTGGTTTGTGAAACGTGGATTTTCCAAGCTTTATTTTTAGGAAGGATTCTTGTATACAGAGGTGCTGGGGAGAAATAGGCAGAACCAGGATCTATTTATGAGTTGGTCTGGGGAGGCATGTGGCTCCACTCTGGTACCAGCCATGACCTCTGAGGTGTTGTTAAAAGGTCATCTAGTTCACCTGTGCACAACAGGGAACAGGAAGAGAGTGGTATGAAAAATGGAGACTCCTGAAGGCTCTCTTGGTTTGTTTGGTTTTGTTTTACTCTGTTTTGTTAGTTGGTGATGGACGTGAACACTGAGGCTATGTTCATACTTAGCACAGTCTACCACTGGGCTGCACCCCCACCCCAAGATATTAAAAGTCTTCATGCATGGAGAACTAATTCATTATTAAAAAGAAAAAAGACAAGACTCAGGTCCTTTTTACTCTGAGCATAATTAGAAGAGAAGCGATTAGAACTTTTCCATAAGTGTAAATTTTAACAGATCAAACATAACACCATATTCCAGAACAAGTTAACTCTTTACAACCCACAGAGTTATGCTTTATCAGTGTGAACTCCTGTGAGACTCTAGTACCCTTGCTGGAAACACTGCCTTGTAATTTCCAGGTGGTCTCCAGCATCTCTATAGTTTCTGTGAAAAAATGAGAAGCATCACACCTATTAAAGTTAAGTTCGTTTCTAAGAAAACACTACCCATGTTAATTCATATTAATCTGTGTCTGGGCCCCCTTAGGCTCTCCCCAGAGGCCAGCCTGCATCTATCCTGCAGTGCCACTGGTGACATTACAAAGGACTGATTGTCCTCTAAAAGTATTCATTGGGGGTAATTTATTTTTACTTCTGTGTACCACAATGAGTTATTTGTGTAGCATTATGGGGCTTTTATTTTCTGTTTTATTAGAGCAAAGAAAAAGTTACTGGGCTTTTGAGCCTTACAAAATCATTTAGCTTTATACAAGGAAGCAGACTCAAAAGCACAAGCATGCTCCTCTGCCCTGGATAGATGCCCAGAATTGTCACTGAATGGTTAATATCCAGACCTCACTCAGGCATAGCAGATGGCCTTACTGTAAACCCAGAGGTATCAGTGGGGTCTGGAGCCTACTCTGGCTACCCTGTGTTTCTTGGGAGTGTTCCATTTCCTACTGTTGACAGACTGCCTTCAGTATGCCCATCTCCCCAGCATCCTTACAAGCCCTTTCTTCTGCCATCTATAGGATTTCATCCTATAAACCTAGCTCAGTTCCTAGCAGCCCCCAGACAGAAATGCCCCCAACTTTCCACTATCAGGTCCACTGGTTCTCGGTAGCAGTTATCCCATTGGAAAGGAAGATGGATCCTTCTAAAGAGAGTCTGAGTGCTGTTGTCTCATCCATCCAAACCCCCACTTCATGGTCCATCCTCCTGGATCTTAGATTTCATCCCTGCATCTTTCTGCATCCGCCCTCTCCCCATCTTTCTGCCATCCCTCCCACCTGAGAAAGCCCACCTTTGCCTTCAGCTCTCAAGGTTTGTCTCGGGGATGCACTTTCCAAGAAGCTCGCTGTTTTGCTGAGGCTTCCCCCTTAGGCCTCATGCCTTCCATATTGCTACCACAGAGTTTTTTTTTTTCACCATAAACATTGTGATGACATTGGCCAAGTGCCCACATTGCCTTCTCCTTTATAATGTCTTCCTCTAATGATGCTGTTCACTGCTTTCCCTCTCTCTCTCTGGCCATGTTAAAGGTCTCTGTAGGCTTTGTCTTGGGCCCTTCCCTTCCGGACTCCCTCTCTAGAGGACTCCTGTCACACATCTGGCTTCAGGTGTCATCTACCTGTTGACAGTATTTACATTTCCTTTTCCTTTCCAAGTGTTGGGTTCATGCTAACTGTCTCTTCTTTGTCTCAAAAGAAGTTCAAGTGCAGTATGGCAAGATCCAAATTCCTCATGTACTCCTTTACATAAAATTCTTCCTTTGTGTCCTTTTCTTTCCTAAGTATCTTTTTATCTACTGTCAACAAAAGAAAGGAAACAAATTGATTGCAAACACCTGCATGTCTACAGCCTTTAGCTGCCAGATTCTAAATAATGTTGATCTAATTTAGTTATTTATGGTGTGTTGTGTGACATTTTGTTTGTGTTCTGACAAATAAAGCTTGCCTGAAGATTAGAAGGCAGAGCCAGTCACTAGTTTAGCATAAAGGCCAGGCAGTGATGGCACACATCTTTAATCCCAGCACTTGGGAAGAAGAAGCATGAAGATTAGGAGTTCAAGGCCACCTTGGGCTACATGAGATTAAACCGGTCTGAAAGAAACAGAGAATCAGAACTGCATGGTGGTGGTGCTTACCTTTAATCCCAGCACAAGGGAGATAGAGACAGAAATATAAGGTGGGTGGAGACAGGATCTCAGCCCTCCCCCAACTTGGTCTGAGGATTCGCAGAGGTAAGAAGTCTCTAGTGGCTGCTGCTCTGCTTCTCTGATTTTTCATCCTTCACCCTGATATCTGACTCAGGGTTTTTTATTAAGACTAATTAGGATCACACTTCACTGGAGTGCCTTCAGCTTCCTCTAGTTTCTATGACATCTTCCTAGGCCAACCACTAAAATCTCTTATCTGGACCATGCCAATAATCTCCTATTGTCTTTATCTTCTTGGGCAACCTTTGATAAGTATAATCCCTGTATCTATGGTGATGGGTCAACTGGAAAACCATTGTCATTTCATAGCATGTATTTGTGTAGACTGACTCACCAAATCAGAATCCTAAGTGTTCCTCCTGGCTGTGCATGAGCTGATTCTGTCTACCAGCTTTCAGCCATGCCTGCCCCTTCATAGAAGATGAACAGAACTGCATGGTGGTAGTGTTTACCTTTGTGACACTCTCCTTGTTCATTCTCCTCCACAGCACCTTCCAGTCTTCACCTGGATGCACTGGTTGACCCCCATGTTCTGGGCACCATATTCATCCTGCCCCTTTGTTTCCCAAGAACTTCCCTCAGTACAAAGCAACACATCTCTTCTTCTGGTGATTCAGTGCTTGTCACTTAAATGTTGGTTCTTCGGTCTGTGTGAGAAGCTGAGCAGCACACACAGGCCTTATATCATAAGTTCTTTCTCCATGTCCAGAGAAAAGGCACTTGGGCAAGACTTTGAGCCCTGAGCTAAACCAGTCACATTGTCCATGGAACATCACTTTTACTTGAAAGAAAGATTGAGTGACACCCTGTAGTTTCTGACATGTGAGCATTGTTCTCTCTTTCTCTCTGTTGCTGTGATAAAACACAAACTTCAAAATCCATCATTGAAGGAAGTCAGGACAGGAACTTGAAGCAGAAACCATGGAGGAATGTGATTGATGGCTTGGTCTCTTGCAGGTTCATACTCACCTAGCCTTCTTAGAGCCATGCAGCCAAAGACCTGATGCCAGGCGTCTTTGGGAATGGTGCTGCTACCTGAGATTAACAATGAAGACAGTACCCCACAGACATTGCCACACATCAGTCTGACCTGATCAGTTCCTCCCTCAACTGAGACTCTCTTCTCTCATGTCTTGAGCTCCTGTCAAGGTGACCATTAGAACTTACCTGGGACAGTGATGAGTAGAGATTTTCTCTAGCGTGAAAACAGGAAGCCTGTAGCTTTAAGTCAGTGGTAGCATTTACTGCCAATGATAAAATAAAGCTTCTAAGCCAGCATTAGAATTGTAAAATTTGTATCCACCCCCAGGAGTCTGGCTCTGTCTCAATACCTATACTTGTCTAAAGGAATCAGTAGGGTAGTAAAGGAATTTGTGATACTGCAAAATAAAACACATCAATTGCTTGGAAGACCTGTAAAGCACAGTGAACTAATATTTTCCATGTGATTAATTTACGATATAAACTTCTGCATGTAAGAACACCCATTCCATATGAGAGACAGATCAATATGGTCTAGTATATCAAACTATGACAAATGTATTCACCCGGCTCCAGATTTCACCTTCTAAGTAGTTTTAAGAACCTAACACTTCTATAGTTTGAGGAAGGTATACAGAAGATCCACAGTTATCTAATGGGACTATTAAAATGTTGACAACTGTGTATGACTGTGGTATACTTAACCAAACTATGTATCTCAATGGACTGAGCCTAAAGGTAGAAATGTAAGACTGAGCAGGGCTTGCTTTCCCAATCCACACTGTGACACTCACTAAAACAATGAATTTTGCAAAAGAGAGTTGATTCATGAGAAGGAAGGCCCAAAATCTCTGTGGGTAGGATTTTAGAGTATGTGGAAATCAAGGTGCAGATCCAGGTTCCTGTGTACATGTATTTCCAGGAACAGCCAAGTGTGCAGGAGTGTTTAATTTTTGGACTCTAGGATAGGGAGCATGGGAATGGGAAGAATTTGGAAAGGGATTCATGAGTCCATACACATTTTATATGGATTCACTGTTTTCCTTTATAGCTGTTTACTCTAAATGTAATAAAAGGAATTAATGTTAAATATTAAAAATAATTCCTGAATAGTTAGAAATATACCAAGAAAAGTATGATCTAAAGTATGAAGAAAGTGATTGAAAGTAAGAAAAAAATATCATTGGCTAATACATGCATAGTCACACTTCATGACTTCATAGGCAAAGTGTAGGGAAAATGGTGGTATTCGGGTAAAACAATGTCCTCTATTGGACAACATCACATACCCAAATGAATAATTGGTTAGTGGTCTCAGTGGGGCTCTGATAAAACCTCCATTCAATTTCTACCAAACAACTTGGGCAACTTTTATTATCATATGGTTTATAGGTCATTGGTTTGTGTTTATATGAGAGAAAGAGAATGCACCACTCAGGCACCTGGTCTCTAAAATTTCTTTAAAGGCAAGTGACCAAGAACAAATGAAACTGGAGGGTTTATTCAAGCCGCCCCTAAGCTTCAAAGAGACTCTGCAAAATATATACATATATAAATATTTATATTTAATATGTATTTTATATATACTAAAATATATGAATATATATTTATCTGTAATATATTAAATATATATGTATGTATAAAACACCAATGCTACTCTTCCTGCTTTGAGAAGAAGGACACATTGGCTTTCACTTTTAATAAAGTGTGTATGTGTGTGTGTGTGTGTGCTTTAATGCGGAATCAGTAGGACAGCTGAGAAAATATAGGTGAACTTTAATTATGGAAGTCAGAGTTGTGCAGCCAGGCTGATGTGGATGTGGCAGTTAGAACAGTGTCCTGTGTGTTTGCAGGGCCCCACAGCTGGTTCAAGTTGCCAGAGTCTCGCCATGCAGAAATGTAGAAACCCTATTCTATGTTCAGATACAGGAAGTATGGTGCCAGAGATTGAACAGGCAGGAGAGAACAACATGGAAAAGATGTCTGAAGAGATTAGAAAAAAAAGAAACTTGGCACTTGCAGTTAGAATGTTGGTCTCAAATGGATCCCTACAGCTCAGAAACGCTATAGAGCTGTGAACGTGGTCCAGCCTATCATAGAGGAGCCTCTTTGTGTAAAGTTGAGTACTTATTATAATGCTGAATTTCCTGGGATGGTCTTGCTGCCTGCAGATTAATATCACAAAGTTTCAAACAGGTCTTGCTAGATATCCAATATCCCAGCAGGTGTCTGCAGAGGTCTTCCCCACCAGCTAATGGATACCTGTCAAAATTAATTATTGTTAGAAAAGGGGCCCACAAGACCCCCTCCCCTTGCCAAGATCTATAGGTGGTTTTAACTAATAGTCTCTGGAAGAAGGAAGAGACATTTTCTTTAGGGGTGTAGCCACTAGTAAACTGCCCACACCCCAATAAGTACCTCTTGATATGTGCTCTTGTAAGCAACCTTACTGAAATTTATTGGAGATCTCTCTCTCTCTCTCTCTCTCTCTCTCTCTCTCTCTCTCTCTCTCTCTCTCTCACACACACACACACACACACACACACACAGAATAGGTAAGAAACTGGAAGGGAAAGGGGGGGTCAGTGAAGAAAAAGAGGGGCTAAGAGTAACAAGTGACTAATTGAAATTATATAAAAATGTCATAATGAAATCATTACTATATATAATTAATATATGCTAATAAAACTAAAAAAAGAATTTGGCCTAACTAAAAATAATCTGAATTGCTTATTGACCAGGGCTTCGCCTCTGCAATTAGAAGCACTTGGCTGTTTTCCCTGAGGAGCAAAGCAGACGCCAAATGTGTAGCAATGAGATGCTAACAAGCCCCATCTGAGGAACTATTGATTGGGCTGAGGAAAAACAAGTACAATTAAGCTTTAGCCCTCCTTTCTGAGTTCAGCTTTGACAGAGGGACTCTACGGATTCATTAAAGCCCACTCCTTGGCTTAGAGAAAGGAGCTTTTAGATTTAAGGAGAAAGTTGTGGGCAGCATTAAAAAAAAGAAAAAGGCATGGTTCTGTGACTTGAAATATTTTTCCTTTTTTTTTTAACAGAGTATTAGGGTGAAGGTACCCTGGTACTCTGGTACCCTTGTATAACCTTCTGTCAATCAATGGAGAGTTTCTGAATTTCTCTCCCATGCAACTGTTTGTATTTTTTGTTTATTGTTTGCAGCTTCATGAATCTATATAAGGAATGTTAGTCACATATATACACACACACATGCATGCACACACCTCCTTCCCTTCCTAACAGCACATTTCTTCTTAGCAAGTAACGCTCTCCTTGCTTCTTTTTGTGCCCGGCACACTGGATTTGATCAGAGTTGTTGCCTGGGCAAGTGTAGATCGTTTATTAGTGGAAAGGCAACTTCCTGGTGACTACTTCACTGGGGAAAATGACACCTCCTACTCCAACAACCAGTACGTGCCAGTCATTTCTCAGAGAGGAGTGGGGTCCCAAAGGACCCCTCCCATCCATGATGACATGATTAACAGGCACAATTTTGTGCAGGTAAATACAGTTGCAGTAAGTTTATGAGTACAGTGGCCATGTCATGCCCAGAGACACATCTTTTCCTGTGTATCTTTATATCCTCTGGCTCTTACATTCTTCTCTGAGCCTTTGAGAAAATTGTACAGCTACCCCATTTAGGGCTGTCCACTCTGCCAGCACTTAACACTTCGGACAGTTATTGAATTAATCACCACCCACTGCAATAGGGAGCTTCTCTAATGAAGCCTGGGTGCAGTGTTAGCCTATGGATCATAACGTAAGTATTTAGAAGGAAATTTTAACCTGACCATTAACAACAACAAACAATAAATAATGGAGTTCCCCACAGGACCTATGTCCTCCCCAGTCACAGGCTTTTGACAATTTTTTTAGAACCAGACATGAGCTTCCTTCTGTGGATCAGACTTTGATACCACTCAGAAAGCAGTTGGTTACACCCATAACAGCTATGCCATCATTGCACTAAAGCGAACATCTTGCCTTGTGGGTCATTATCACAAAATCCACAAATGGAACTATGAATAACCTCCTGGTACTATGAAGGCTGGCCATCAAGAAGGAAGCTGCCAGCTCAGCTCCAACTTAATTTTTCCATGTCTGTGACCAAACTGTCCAGTGTCTTTAGCAGTAGAGTCTTACCATCACATTCTAGAAGTAAAAAAGAAAAATGGCAGTAGCCTGTATTGTTTTAGAGGTCAATAATCCATAAAATTGTTCCCACACCTAGGCACTGGGTTTTTCCCTCAATAACACATGGATACATGGAAAAGCACTATTTATTCAGGGAGAGTACCTCTATTTAAATTCAGTTCTTAGATTATATTCTGTAATAAAATTATAAAATAGGTTTATATGGTTTCTTTATATATGCTTAGTTTTGGTTACCTTTTCTGCCCCGTGTGTGTTGGTAGCTGGGACCTCAAGACAGGCACACTTGCAGGCAGCTCATATTAAAAAAAAATAAAAATAAAAATAAAAATAAATAAATAAAAAGTTTATCAAGGGGAGGGAGGGGGAAAGGAAAAGAGAGGAGTGTGGTGATATATTGTATATTTAATAAAAATAGTCTGGAATATCAGAGGATTATCTCTGTAAGTATAATATATTCCAGATCAATTTGACCTCCAATTCTCATAATTTCATTTTTTCTTTACTGTTGAGGAAAGTCTCATTGTGTGTATGCACCGCGTTTGCACTCATGGTATCCATCCATTGATGAATACCTAAGCTGGGTTTGTTTTCTCAATATTCTCAAATTTCTCAATAGCATCAGTGAACATAAATGTGCATATGCCTTTGCTGTAGGGTTTGGAGTGTTTTCTCTAGATGTCCAGGAGTGGTGTACCTGAGTCATATGACACTCCTGGTTTTTACCTTTCTTAGCAACCTCCATGCTGATTTCCACTATGGCAAAAACCAGTCTACACTCCCACCAACAGTTAATATGGGTTCCCCTTCCCCCTCTCTTGGCATCCTCTCCAGCATTTGTAATGTATTTTTTTTTCTCCTGATTTTAGTCATTAAGAGTGGAGTAAGATGGAATCCTAAAGAATTTTAATTTATATTTCCCTATGACTAAATATGCTGAACACTTTTTGAGGTATTTACTAATCACTTTTATTTCTTCTTGTGAGAATGCTCTGCTCTATGCCATGCCACCATTGTTTAATTGAGTTGTTTGCTTTCTTGAGATTTAGTAAGCTCCTTGTATAGTCTAGACACAATTCTATGTCAGATGTTTAGCTGGCAAAGATTTTCTCCCATTCTGTGGGCTGCCTCTTCACACAATGAACCATTTCCTTGCAGTTCAGGTCTTTAGTTTCATGAGGGCTCACTTATCAGTTGTTGCCATTTTCTTAGTGACCGGAGTCCTCCTATTCAGTAAGCAAAATGTGTATGTTCCAATAGTAGGTCTGAATTAGAAGTGAAAAGCAAGAAAACTTTCTCATTTAATAGCATAGTCTGCTCATGACAATTAATTACATTATGAATTATGTGTATTTCTTATGTCAACATCCCCCTACATACATATACATGCACACACACATGCATACATTTTTGGGGAACTGGAAACATAAAGGAACAAATCCAAGCCACTGCCAAATCTGTTTTAGGTACACTGTATGTAAGTTCAAGGATGTATGAAACCACCCTAGGAGGAAACAGTTTTCATGTCTGTATCTGCACTTAACAGGAAAATCGTTGTTATTTTAAAGGGCTTACAATATGTGCTGGTGTGACAGCAGTTGTACACTAGCTTGGGAATTCAGCTAATGTTACAATGAGCATCTATATGCAAATCATTCTTTATTTTAGTTTTTCCCAAGTATCAGGCAGACAGACCCTATTGCTTCCCTGAATGGTTAGTGGACTTCTTAGCCAGGAAAGCAGCTTGTAAAAGGAGCTCATGTCTTAAACACCTCCAGGCTCTGAGCTGGACCATTTTGCCTCCTTGTGTAACTTTGGAGGCTCAGGCTGCCTGGCTCCAATGTGATTAGAATTCATTTTATGATGCTATCAGAATAAAAGAGATAAATTTTTACTTATTTCCACCTATTAAAGTTTGTCACAAATATGGCTTGGAATCATTCTAAATAAATTACTTTGGCCTGTTGGAAAAAAAAGTGCCATGCTGTTAATTTTATTACTTTCCTGGCAAGCATATTGGTGTGAAGCTGTAGATATAATTGGAGGCATATTATAAATTAGACATGACGGCTGCTAAGCACAAGATCTATACCAGCTTCAGATATAGAACATCTGAATACTTTCCCAAGGAGAAACAGGAAAGATGCTGTCAGGGTGCCAGTGGAGGTTTGTTATTGTAAGAATTTGCAAAGACTTGACAGTACAACATTTGAATGGCAATTATGCTGCTTTCACATTAAGAAATTATACTAAAAATAATAGGCGCTGGGACCCTGATAGTCCCCTGGCATACCATACCTGCAAAACTTATTGAAGTGGACTGTTTTTCCTTTTGAAAATAAAGGATACTTTTAAAAGAATGTGAAAATGTTTACATGGAATAAAAATGTTCCTTTGTTCTGAACTTTAATATTGAACTAATTTTAGACTTGTAAAAATGTGAAAACAAGAGGACAGCATCCTTAGTACTCTCAATCTTTTGTAATGATAAGTTTAGAAAAGTTTAAAGTTATTAATTGGCTTTTAAAAATTCTACATAAATGTTTTTAAGAATATTTTATAATGCAGCTTAGTGCCAGTTTCAAACTGCTAAACCTTTCCTTGACCTTGATCTGAGAAGGGAAAGGTTCATCTTTTCCTCATGATGTACCATGTTAGCTACAAGTCAGATGTAGGTACTGAATAACAAGAAAATTGCCTTCTCTTGCTGGTTTTCTGTTAAAAGCATAAGTGGACATTGAATATTATTAAAAAATTTATTGTTAACATGTATATTTAATTTTTTTACCTTATTAATAAAGTGAACTTGCAAGTGAGTAACTTTTAATGTCTCATTAAACTTACATTTTTAGGGTGAGTATAACTCTGGATCGAACATGATAATATTTGTTGAAGATGTTCATGTTTACTAGAGATCTCTACTTGTTGTTTTCCTATAATGACTTTGGTTTTAGCAGGCTGAAGCCAACATAATAAAATATATCACAAAAGGGTTCTTTCTCCCAATTTCTCTAAGTTTAGATCACACTAATATTTCTTTTTTAAGTATACAATTATACAATATACCCCTTCTGGGCCTGAGGTTTTCAGGTAGGATGGGTATAGACTTCAAGGTCATCGTCTCCTACAGATATATAGATAGGATAGTTTACGACTTCTAAGTCCTCTGTCGATTTCCTGTAAGTTGTTGGCATATTTGCAGTTACTTGCAGTAGTCTCTCATTTGAGTCTGTGATACCTGTACTAATGTCTCACCATTGTTAACTTTTAATTGTCTCTTCTATTCAAGATCCATAAGCACTTGTCAGCTTTACTGAAGCAGCTTTCAGTGATTTTTTCTGCCATGTTGACTCTTTCTTATTAACTTCTAGCCTTTATCATTCCCTTCTCCTTCCCGCTACTCACTCGGAGTTCAGTTTGATTTTGCTTCTTCACTTCTACTAAAGTGAGAAACTTATAACATTGATGCTTCTATAACATAAGAATATAATGATTTATATTTAATGATTTCCTCTTCACATTGAGTATGTGCTCTGCCACTGAGTTATACCCCCAAACTCTACCCTCACAAACTTAATGTTACATTTCCTTGGCTAGTCATCTCCAATTATTTTAAATTCCAGTGTGATTTCTTCATAAACCCATTGTTAATAATGTTTGATTTTGTAATATATAACTTTTTTAAACTTTCTTATTTTGACTTCTAGTTTAATAGTAGTCATAGAATATAGCTTTATAGTCTCTCAGCCATTTAAAAATCTAGTAGTATTTGTTTTACAGTCTCACATGTAAAATAACTCAGTGACCATTTCACATGTCTTTGAAAAGAATGTGTATCTTGCAATTTGGGGTAAATTTTAATGACAGTTAGATCAACCTGGTTGATAGCACTATTTCTGTGTCTGTGTTGTGATTTTGTCACTTCTCCAGTGGTTCCTGTGGATTTGCCTCTTTCTTTCTCACATGCTATTTTGTATTAATGCATTTCTGTAGCTGTGTTGCTCAGGGTTGTTGGATAATGTTTTCAGAATTTGCCTCATTGTCTCAGATTTTTTATATATGACACTTTTTTCTGATACTAATGTAGCATTCAGCTCCCTATGATTAGTGCCTGAAAAGCATATATTTAAATTAATTTTTGTTTGTAAGGGACAGCATATAGTAGCATAAAATAGGTCTCTGTATTTAAATTAAGATTTCATTTTAATATGACTATTAATATGTTTAGTATTTTATAGACCATTCTTGCTACCTAGTTTCCATTTCTCTCTTATGCTTTGATCCTTTCCACCAATGTGATCCTCTCTCTCTCTCTCTCTCTCTCTCTCTCTCTCTCTCTCTCTCTCTGTGCGTGTGTGTATGTGTGTGGGTGTGTGGGTGTAATTGTGTGGGAGGGTGCACATGGTGTCTTCATGTTAACTCTAACATTTATTTTACTCTTTTAAATGTATATGCTGAGGTTATTTTTTGTTCATTTTCTTTTTTTTATTTTTCTGAACAATAGTTAATTTCACAATCCTTTTTATCTATGTTGAGCAGCTCTATGCTAGTTTTCCTCTTTGGTAGTTCAGCTCTTTAGGGCCTTTTAGATAGATTTTGTATCTATCTAAAATGATACAGGTCCAGTGGGTTTTCTTCACTGTGTAGAATCTGAACTATTCAGCCCCTCCATAGTCGTAAATTATCAGTACCTTTAAATTTCAGCTAAAATCCTAGCAGGCTTCTCTGTCCCTGTTCCATGGCTCTGTCATCTCTCCCACTCTGCTTCCAGCTTCAGGGGCCCCCAGCTGCCCTCATCTCTTCAACACAGGGGACTGTAGAAGCTTGCTCAGTGTCCTGTTGCTATACTACAGTCTGGTGAAGTCTCAGGCTGGAAGCTGGGCAATCGGAGACCCACCTCCCTTGCCCTCTCAGTTCACAGGCTTATTTAAGCTGTCTGAAAGCTATTTTTTAAATTTTGTTTTTAAGATTTTTTAGTTTTACAAGCAAAAACCTGGTCTAGTTGGCCCACTGAAGCTAAATCCAGAAATTCTGTCCTTCCCTTAGAACGGAGGCAGAGGGAACTATGGTTGTTGATGCTTTTTAGTCATTATTATGTTTTCCATTCTGAGATCAAACTCATGACCCCATTCACAATACCACCAAGCTATAGTCCGATCTACAGAGTTTTATGTACTGTTTTGTTTTTTGTTTTTTTTTTTTTGTCTCTTTCTATTTTTAAATCTTTTCTACATAATCTTTAGTAATTCCCATTTTAATGACTAGAGAGCAGCCTTCTGAATGGACATACCATAATTTACATAAAAGTCTTCAGTAATTTAAATAAACCACTGACTCCAATTGATGTACATTAATATTTATGTGTTTCTTCATTATCTCTTTGGAACAAAGTGAATTCATTGTATCAAAACTAGGCAATTAATTGTTACCAGACACAAATTACATATTGTTTGACTTGAAATTCCATATCACACACTGCTGTCTGAGAGTATGCATGCTACCATGACCTTGAGAGCACTAGTTATTAAAATACATTTTAAACTTCAATTTAAGTAAAATAGCTGACTGACTGTGGGAACTTCATTTAGAGCCTCATCAATTAACATCATCAATTATCATGCATGAATTTGCATAATATCTTTGGTTCATTTGCATATTTAAATTCTGCCATGTTACATGTGTATGTGTTTTAAAATACCAAATACTACAGTGAGCACAGACCTTTCTTATTTTATGACTTGTTAATTTAGTACTGTTGATCCAAGCTAATAAATTTTAACTTTTTTGGATTTCCAAGTGAGGACACCTTACCCTGTCGCTAGTTCATTCATTGAGCCTCAGAGATATGTATCATTAATTCCCCTTCCTTTAGATGACTCTTACCCATGTTCTCCTATACCCTCCCCAATCCCTTTCACTATAGTATGTGGTTAAACTAAGTTCATAGAGTATTGGCAGTGGCCAGGCCATGTCACTCTGCAGGGCCCACACCACATTATCACAGCTTTGGAGTTCCCTCTGCTTCCTGCTTAATTATATTTCTTTTTCTTTCTGAAGTGCCTCCACTATGATACTTTTATGTTATATCCCAGCATATTTACTAAATGCCCACATTTTTATCTTTATCATAAATTCATTCATTCATTCATTCCCTCCTATTTGGCTATTTTTTCATCAGGAGACCATTCCTTGACTACTCAACCCTAGCTTTCCTAGCCCTGAACTCCCTTTGATTTTTTTGCAGTCTTATTGCTCCTGGTTTGTCTGATTGAATATAGAATTCTAAACTTTAAGCAATATTTTATAAATATTTGAGAATATTATTGTAAATAATTTTTATAAATATTTGAGAATGTTATTGTTTTCTAATATTGAATAGTTTTAAGAAGTCAGAGAACTCTGGTTACTTTAATTTAGATAATCTTTTATTCTTTAGAACATTTCCCTTAGTTTTCAAATTCTCCATGTCCCTGATGTTCTATAATTCCATGGTGGTAGCTTTAATAGTTACTGTGTTTGGCATCTAGATGACATTTTCCATCTAAAAGCCTGTTCTTTTGCTCTGGAAAACTTTATTTATTTTTATATTTTACTCCCTTTGATTTCCTCTATTCTTTTATTCTGGAATTTTCCTCAGTCAGATCCAATGAGTGAACCCATCTGGTCTTCATCTTTATATTTTCATCATTTGTCCTGGTTTTTTTTATTGAGATTTGTGGAACACTTTCTTGATTCCATATTCTACTCATATGAAAAGACTTTATTTATTTTACCAATCTTTTTTTTTTACTTTTAAGAGTTATTTTTCTCTTTTTTTTTCATACCTTGCAACTCACCTTTATTTAAATAAAGAGTGGATATGTCGATGGATATTTCCACTCTGTTTTGTCTGTTTCTATTGAAACAACTCTACATTCTGCTTGTCTTCTGTTGAACTTTCATATAAGAGGTTCCTCTCTGATTCCAGGTGGCATTTGGTTGTTGTTTATGTTTGAAAATGAGGCTTGGGGTTGCATCTCCAACTTTAATTTGGATTAAATTCTGTGAAGGGCCCTCTTACTACAAAGCAGTTTGATCTTGGAAGGCATATTTTAGTACGCTGGTGAGTTCAGGGTGGGGAGTGGTTCTTAAAATTAAGCTCTCTTCTCAGCATAAAGAAGCTACTGAGATAAAAGGGCAAACTCAAGCCCCTTGAGCCCACAGCCTAGGTGGACTCTTTTAGCAGAAAGAAGAAGCTAAAGGGGATTATTCTGAAAGCAAATGCTAATTCAAGGTGTCAACTAGTTAGACTGTATGTGCTGTTTAAGGCTTACATTAAAGAGACTCATTGTCAAAAGGATAAATTAACATGGAAATTTAAATATTCAGAACAAGTTGATTAAAGGAGTACATACTATCCTTGTGGCAAACTGGGAAGTTCACAGCCTCAGAAATGTTCATATGTGAAGTTAAACCTCCACTTTCTTTTTTTTATTTTATTTATTTATTTATTATTATTATTATGAACAAAGAAGTCACACTTTCTATCCTGTATATCCTTATTCAAGGTCCTTTCACTCTCCCAACACATCAGGCCATTCTCTCTTCTCCACAACTCCCCATCCCCCATTCCCCCCCTCCCCGGGCAGGCAGCAGGTGAAACCACAAGAAATAGCACAGTGAGTACAGGTGAGAAATGCCAAAGAGCAGAGTTATAAGAAAGAAAGTTCTGCTCTAGAACTCAACAAGCAGAATCACTAAAGAAATTAGGAAGAAAAAAAGCAACCAAAAATTATATAATAAATGAAAAAGCCTTGTGAGGAATATAATATATAACTTCATATCAATCTTAAGTTTTTAAAGGAAGTAGGTTTCTTTCTAGTACCTAAACAAAATGGATCTAAGAATACTAAAGAAGCTTGAAATTTTTAAATTACTACATCAATATGTACAACTCCTTCATTGATATGTTATGATTTAGGTGTTAAATGAGTCCAGAGGCTCACAAGTTAAAGGGCGGGTCCTTGGCTAGTGGTACTTTTGGCCAGTCAGATGCTGACATCATCACTGGGCTAGTTCATTTGTGACTTCAGAGCTGAATGGGCTGTTATAAAGAGGAAATTAGTGGCTTTAGGCACACCTTTAAAACCCATATTCTGGCCCCTGTCTCTTCCTCCTGCCCACCATGAGGTGAACCACTTTGTTCTTCCACACCCTCCCATCTCTAATGCTGCGTCTCACATGGACCCCAAAGTAATGACGTCAGGTGACCACAGACTGAAATGATGAGACAAAGTTATTCTTTCCTCAAGCTGTTTTCCTAAGAGTTTTTTTCCTAGTAATGAAGGGTTGCTACCCCAAAACAATACCTCATGGGTAGAAAAGCAGCCTTTGTCATACTTTTGAAAAATGGAAACTTTATCATTTTAGCCACTTCACTCCAGAGGAGGAAGAAGTTACATCCCACCTCACTCCTATAGATTTGGTTAATAATTCACACAAACAAAAGGAGAAATTATATATGAGCACTCCAGCAGACTCAGAAAAACTACATTATAAAATTTAGCATCCCAGGGCTAGAGAAATGAGTCAGTAGTTAAGACCAATCACTACTCTTACTGAAGACCCAGCTTTCATTCCCAGCACCCACATCAGACACCTCACATACTCCTTGATTCCAGGGTATCTAACAAGCTCTGACCTTTCCGAGCACCTACATACACATGGTGCATATAGACTAAAACAGGCACACATACATATAAATATAATGTTTTTTCAAATTAGAAGCTGGAGAGATGGTTCAGTAGTTAAGTATACATAGTGTTCTTGCAAAGAGCCCAAATTTCATGCCCAGCACCCACATTGGCAAACTCACAACCACCTGTCACTCCAGCTCCTTGGAATCAAATGCCTTCTTCTGGCTTCTGTGGGAATCTAAAGGCCCAGGCGTATGCCTATACTAACACACACACGCACACACACACAATTATAAAGACAATAAAAGTTTACAACACTAGCATGATCATAGCCAACAACCAAAACACTAAAATGGAACACAGCTTCCTTAATAAAGGCTACTAATGAGAACAAAAGCAAATGAAGATCAAGCATTCCAGATAACAAAAGTAATTAAAGTTGGAAATAAGAGCAAAAATAGTCACACACACACACATACACACACACACACACACACACACACACACACACACACACACACAAACAAATGGCCAAGTATTGAGGCTGTGATTTTTACCATGGTCCCAGAGAGTATATTAAAATTACAAGAACTGGAAAGACAGAAACAAACAGCCATATCTGATAGTTTAGGTTCATGACTCATGAGAATTAATAACAGCTTCAAGCAAGGAGTATCAAAGTATCAAAACTCAGATTCCAAACACACAGAAAGCAGTGGAGCAATATTAACATTGGAAAACCAGATCACTAGGAGAATTGACCAAGGAAATATAAACATCTGCAAAAAACATTTTGCCCACAGCCACACAGAAAACCAGTTTTTGCTGCTTGAAGAAGCCAAGTTCTGGGCTGGCAGCTTCTTCCCTCTGCAAGGAGCAAATCTAACTTCTTGGCTCAATATTAAAAAAAAAAAAAAAACAAAAAACAAAAAAAAAACAATAATGGTGTGATGGTTCTCTTCTTTCCAAACCCTTCATATCCCCTGAGACTTCTCAGTTTGAGACTCAAGGGTGGGGAAGCAGCTGGTCTGTGTCCATCCCCAGAGTAGTTCTGTGACCAAACCAAGAGAATGACAGTTGATCTTTCCAAGTTTGAGGTTCTTCCGTTGCCTTGGAGTATACATTTAAACACACCACACACACACACACACACACACACACACACACACACACACATACACATACACACACACCCCACCACCACCACCACATTTTCCAGGAAATGTTCTTCTGTTAAAAGGAAATATTAAGATATCAGAATGTGGGACCAGAGAGATGGCTCAGAGGGTCTTGCTGCTCCACCCTTGGTGACCTGAGTTCAATCCCCAGGACCCATGTGGTGGAAGGGGAGAATTGACTCCACTGTTAGTGCACACATGCACACTGGCATGTATGAAAAATGAATAAACACACATTGGGGAGAAACAAATAAATGTATAAAATAATTTTAAGGAAACAAAATATGATAGGCATAACAGTGTCCCCTCTAATCCCAGCACTCAGAAGGCAGCAGCAGCAGAAATATTATGAGCTAGAAGCCAGCCTGAGCTATATAGCAAAAACCTATTCCCCAAAAACAAACAAAAGAGTCTAAATATAAACTCATAAGTATATGAATGTATATGCAAATATGTGCAAGAGTACATTGTAACATGTATGTAAGAAGTTCTAAATCAACAATCAACAGAGTTTGGGGCTGGGAACATGGCTCAGGAGCTAAAAGTATTCACTATTCTTGCGCAGGACCTAAGTTTGGTTCCCACATGACAGCTAACAACTATCATTAACTCCATTTGCAAGGGATCTAGTGTCCTCTTCTGGCTTCAGTGGGCACCAGGCATGCATATGAAGCACATGCATATATGAAGGCAAAATACTCAGCCACAAAAATAAAAATGTTTTAAAGAATCAACAGGTTTAGAGTACAGAGGTCCTAAATCTGAGCATTTCATCCCACCCCAAGATGTCACTGAACATCACAGCGAGGGACATGAGGCAGTGATTTTCTCAGGAAATATGAGGCAAAACTGAGAAGAAGGAGAAGAAAATAAAATGCCATGCTAAAGTTATGCTAAATCACTACAATTGGCACTTTAGGTTTCCAGGCTCCTCTCCTTGATGGCCAAGGTTACCTACATATCCAGGCTACCCTCATCTTTGGGTTGTGTGTGAAGGTGCTTGGAGAAGATGATTTGAAAGCTAAGAATGGGTTTGGAAAGGGAAGCTTTCTGGGATGCCAAATCTGTGCTCACATGAAGCTGTCTGACAGATCCCCTACTGAATTCAGAATTTGGACTGAGGATGAACTGCCATTTCTTTCCTGTGGTTGGTCTGCAAATGCGTTGGCAATCCCGGAGCCACAAATGACACAGAGAAGCCATGCATATTCTACTTTGTATTAGCTTATTCCATCTATACAACATGCTGTGAAGCCAGTGACAGTATTTCTATCTCAATTGTTTGATAATGAAATTGTTGCACACAGAGGCTAAATTACTTGTCTCAGGCCACTCTGCTGAGAGGTGGTAGGTTGCTATACACGGAGATGACAGTTCTTTTTAATGAAATAAAACTAATATCTAAGCTGTCACTGACATGAGGTGCTGAATGGCTCCTTGTTCTGTGGCAACACAGTCACTCACAGACTGAGCCTTAGCTGCTCAGAACCTTAAAGCTTAGAAGTATTAAAAAGTCCAAGTGAATTACGGGGAGAAGTTGGTCCCTGGCATTTTTTTTCTATAGATTCCTGCCCCTTCCCTCCCACAAGCTCTTGCGTTTCCCTTTAAATTAAGTCAGTGGTTATTTGTAGCAGCAGGTGTAAAGTACTATTTGCTTACCCTGGCTACAATGGGCTCAGTGCAGGTGAAAGTCATGTTTACTGAGTTTGAGGCTTGGTTCCAGTTTGTGTCCTTTCTTTCTTGTGTTACATTTGGGGGTTTGAATTTTGGGCTCCTCTTCCATGTTAATGTCATATGTGTGTATTTAGAAAATAAATGTCTATTCAGAATCTCAGGGAACTATTAATAAAGGGTATTAAATATCAAATTAAAAATATCCTTAGTCTTCAAAGGCTAAAATTTGAATCTCAGTCACCATCTGAGAGATTTGAGTCAATCAAGTTTTTATTTGGCACATATTTGTGACTAGTTAATACAAGTAATGTGGTGTTCGGACAGGATTGTGTGATCTTTGTGAATCTGTGTATATTTTAAATCACACTGGGCTACAGTTCTGACATGCCATATGACATAGTGTTCAGTAATTCACCTTCTGTTTTTAGTCAGCATAGATCACAGCATTTTCTTGCATCATGACTGCCATTTGTGATGGTGGCACTGGATTCATCCACCCTCATGAAGCTGTTAGCATCCCCTTTCACAGCCACTCTTATACTTGATAATCGTCCCTGTCATGTCTAGAATAGAGGTGTGCAGTGGTGAGCTCTGCACAGATGCCCCATGTGAGCAAATGTAAACCATCAGGAGCTGAGCCTCTTGATGACTATCATTCTGTTCTACCCCTGCATGGGACCTAAGTTCAAATCCCAGTACCTATGTTGGGTGGTTCACACACAACTTCCTGTGCCTATAACTCCAGGTACAAGGAGTTGGATGCCTAGACTCTCTGAAAATACCTGTGCTAACATGTATAACCCATATATATATATATATATATGCATTATTTTAAAAATAAAAACAAGCCTTCAAAAAAAGAGTTGAACCTCTTTATTTTTTATAATTCTTTTAAATATTCATGATGAAAGAATACATTCATATAACCCTTCTCCTTAAATGAGTGCTTAATGTTTAATCTGATTTTAGAAGCTCAGTAAAGTCAACATATAATGTCTTTCTAACAATGAGTTAAAATTTGAAAGTAAATAATTCTGAAAGAGAAGAGAAAGATGTGTTTAGAGGTCTTCTGCATCCTCAGTTCCTGGTGGCACTAGAGACAGTTAACACAGCCATGGTACCCTGGTCCTTAATGTTCCCTCAGCAGCCCAAGAATGACTGGAAATATCAAAGGCAATCACCAGTGGTCAAGGAACGGGAGTGACAGCCACACATACTTGGAATTTTGAGGGAGGGGTAGGTAGCAAGAGCCCTGTTGTTAATCTTGATGGTCAACTGATGGGATGCAGAGAAGGAAAGAAGAAAGCCAGCTGGTGCGGGCATTTTCCTTTTAGCATCCTGGCTGCTCTGAGATCAACAGCTGGCTACTATGATAGCCTGCAACTGTGAGCCAAAATCAAACCCCGCTTGCTTAACTTGGCTTTTTCTCTTGGGTATTTGCCCAGCAGTGGCAATTTCTAATTATCACAGAGGTGCTCTGAGATAAGTAGGCTCCTACAACTAGCTGGCTCTTGTAAACTTGATTCAGATGCTCAGAACTGTAATTTTTCTTTTTTTTTTTTCACCCACTTTCTGTGACAGAGCAACAGCAACAAAATCTTATTTTACCAGCCAAATTATTCTCATCACACATTTTGGTCCTTATAAATTTCTCTCTTTCTCTCTCCTTTTCCTTTAAGACTTCTGTTCTCTACTGTTTCCCTCTGAAGATTTGCATTTAAGTAACCTGCAAATTGTCTAAATTTAGGAATAAATAAATTTAATTCTAATTTTTATTTTTAATCACCCTGTTTCTTAAGATTGGGAAAAAAACAAGTTTTTTTTTTTAAATTGGTGTGAGTGTGTGTGTGTGTGTGTGTGTGTGTGTGTGTGTGTGTGTGCATGTGATGTGAGTTCTGGGAATGAGACTCGAGTGGCCAGGCTTATATGGCAAACACCTTTATCCAGAGAGCCATCTTACTGGCCCTGAAAAAAAAAATCAGATTGTTCCTATGCCAACTATTTATGTAAGCACACTCTTTACAGACACAAATATGGTCTCTTTTATAGAATTTAAGGAGCCAGGAGTCCTTGGGTTTATATTTAGTAATTGACATTTTAATATTTCAGTTTACTTAGAGATATCTCAGATGTTTATCACATAACAGAGTTTTCACATAACAAGCACACTTATAACCATGCATTCCCACTAACATTTTCTTAGTATGTTTTCAGTATATTAGCTTTCCCATGGAAACTGAGATGTTAGAAAGGCACAGGCTCCATTTCAAGCTATGTCTTTGCCAAAGAAATACCCTAAATGCTGCTACACTTGAGACATAAAAAACAGTGGGCATTGTAGAAGTCTGTCATGAGAAATGGCATTGCCATAAAGTAAGTCTGCCAGTTTATAAGAAGACAGTTTTGTCTAGTAGCATCTCTGAAAAAGAGTGAAAGTGGCTAGGACCATCTCAAGACTTTTATCTGCAGACTTCCTCGGCCAACCTCAGGAGAAGCAGTCCTCATCCTTTACTTTGTAATAATAATTTTCTGGCCCAGACTTTTGGGCCAGGCCCTGAGGTTCAGACCCACTCACAGCCCCACTGCTACTTAGCACCAAGTAATCACACAAAGGCTTATATTAATTTTATGCTGATTGACCTAGGGCCCAGGCATATAACTTGATAACTCCTTCATCTTAACTCAACCCATGATTCTTATCCTGTTCAGCCATGCAGCTCAGTACTTTTAGAGCAGCATTTCAGCTTCTTTCCTCTGCTTCTGCTGGCGACTCATCTGGATCTCTCTGGCATCTCTGCTCTGCTCTTCTTGTTCTCAAAGTTATCTTAGTCTGGTAGCCCTGCCCACACTCCCTGTCTGCCTCTGGCCAATCAGCTTTTTATTAAGCCAGTAGGAGGGACAAATATCTACAACATACCAACATAATCCCACTACATTACAGCATGAAGCTTTGCCTTTCCTACTTTATCTGAGTCTCAGGTGGGTCACAGGGATCACTATTCGATGTCTGCAGTCTGGCTCAGACCGGTTAAAATAAAAACACCTGAGCAACCTTGAACAACACATTTATCTTACTATGTACCAAAGTCCAAAGGACTTAAGTCTCTGTGAGCTGGAAAACCTGTGTTAGCTACATAGATAGAGCTTTAAACTCAACTTTAAAGTTATTTTTTAAAAATTAAAATTAAGCAGGTAGCCAAACAAAGCATTAAATTAGACATGCAGAACCAAAGCCAATTTTCCAGGAAGAGGTTGGGGGAAGAAATAAATGTTATCATATCTCAATAGGCCTAGTCAATTTCAGCACCCCACCATACATTATTACTTCTATAGTAAACTCTGTCATAACATACCATATATCTCTTTATATTAGTCTTATATAAGATTATTATATTAGTCTTGATATATATCTTAGCCTTTTCTGAAGCTGAATAACTTATAAAGAATATAGGTTTATTTAGCTCATGGGTTCTAAAGCCAGGAAGCTGAGGAACACACTTCTCACACCTGTTGGGCATCTAGGGAAAGCTGTCTTCCTGTGCCATACTATCATAGAGAGACCACATGGCCAAAGATAGTAAGCATTTTAGCTCAGATCTCTCCCCTTTCTTATATTTCATCATGAGACAAACACGCCATGGCCTTATTTGACCCTGATAACCTCCAGATAGTTCCAACTTCAAATATGATAGAAAGACGAATTTGAGAATTAAGTTTTTTAACCCATGAACTTCATGGGGCTACATTCAAACTCTATTAATAAATAATGATATAGTATTAATATATCTGATACTATATATAATAAACCAAACAAGAGTTAGCCAATATTATATAGCATATGATTGTGGCTATTATTATTTGAGGTTCTATGGCTGAGGACCTCCTGTGTCAATTTGGTGTCTGTGAATGTATTCTGTAAATAAAACTGTATGAAAGGGACTCAAGGTCATTATATATGATATAATATAATTTCCAAAAATACCTCTGGCAGCTGTGAGAAGGCTGGATGGGAACCATGGGAGGGGCAGCCTGGAGACACAGATGCTTTGTTCTGTCCAGGCAGGGCTTCATCCGTGGCTGCAGCACTTTGCCTGCAAGGCAAGGTGAGAAGCATCAATCCAGGAGCAAAGCTGAAACGTTTTCTTGTTTCAGTCTTGCAACATGAAACTAAGGAAATCACTAGGCCTTATATATATGTAGGAGTGGTGTGTGTGTGTACACATATGTACATTGTCGGAAGAAATAGGTAGTATTGTTACTGGCAAATATTTATGTCATGCCAGTACATTGAGTGTGACAGTGGGGCAGCCTGATTCTGAGACTTGCAGGCACCAACTCTTCAAAACAGACTCATCCTTGTGCCAATGTTTTCTAAGTGGTAAACAGGCCAATGAACATTGAAATTGTTTCTTGAAAGCCACTTTTGAGGGTTTTCATATGCAGGACTTTGTGCTCCACAACTCTGGACCTTATGTTTTCCAAAGTTATTTTTAATTAGGGTTGCATAACCTGCTAGTGATTAAATCTGCAAATATGCAGGCTGTTTGTGTCTGTAACTAGACAAGATTGGACTCTCCCACAGGAAGAGAAGGTATTGTGAGCCTCCACCACATGTGATCCCAGCAGAACTCTGTATCTACTATAAGAAGGGAAGCTTTCAAAATGCATATAAACTGAGCTGGCAAGTGGCTTAGCAGGCTAGGGGGCTTGCTGTAAAGTCTGCTGAAAATCCAAGTGTGATCTCTCAGACTCACATGATGAAAGGAGAGAATCAACTCCACAGATTTGTCCTTTGGCCTTCACATGCATGCATACCACAGCACATAAACACATCCAAACCAACCTGAGGCTTTTCAGTATGGACCTTTAATACATATAAACACAGTTTTCACACACATAAACACATACAATAAATAAATGTAATAATAAGACACAATACATGTGAATATCTGCATGGCATCTGTAGTTTAAGAAACTGCCTAAAGGTTGGGACACCCTAACAGTGCCAACTTCTTGACACATTCTTGCTCCAGTATAGGACTTTTCTGCAAAAGATATCCTAACTTACTTATCAGAACTCATAAAAATCATGATCACAGTTATAGAAAATGGAGCAGTAGTCAGTAGGGGTTTATTGTACTAATCTTTCTATTTTAAATATTTAGATGTTTTCTGGTTTAAATGTTTTATAAGAATTAAACTTTTGGGCCTTGAAAGATGCTGTTAGGGGTCATTCCCTGCAGAGTTTGTGATATGGTTTAGGGTCACTGGATAAATGAGTGGAGCCCAATATCCCAAAGTTATATTGACACCAAGAGTCAAAGTCCCTGTCATCCCTCCTTTCAGAAATGAACAATGATAACTACCAGTGGCTTCAGTGTCCCACAGGCATTTCTTACATGACAGCACACTTGTGGTGACTTTTGATTTTTGATTCATGGACACCAAGAAGGCAGTGTCTCATGGATGGCTCACAAGATGGCTTTGGAAACAAGAAAATAAAGTGCATCATAAGCTTCTCAGGGATGGCAGATCCCAGAACATGGAGGACAAAACAGCCTCCCAGAATGTGAAGACCTGAGTGCAAGTTAGGCTGAAGACAAATGCTTTGTAACTTATTTTCCCCAGCTGAGGCTGCACGCAGCTCCTGGTCCTGGGAATGTCTAAAAGAGATCCTAATTGTCTGGCTCCTGAATGGACAGATTACAGCTGAGCTCCCCAGGGACCAGATTTCCTAGTGGAAACATAGTAAAAAGATTTTTGGAGGCAATTCAAATCTGCATGTTCTTACAGTCGGAAGCTAGTTAGCACTGGATTGGAATATAACAGGAGCCTAAACAAAGGGCAAAGAGAGCCAGGAACATAACAGCAGGGCCCCCTTCACAGCCTCCTGAGTCCCATTAGACATTCAAAGGCTAATGATGGGTGTCAGAAAGGCCCCTTAAACTTAGGTCCTATGGCCAGCTCTGATGAGGGAGTATGAAAGGCATCACTGTTCACAGATAACCCAGTCTTGATGACTATGGATGGAATGTGCTGTTGGAAATCTCTGGAAATCTCACAATAGCACAAGTGTCTATCACCATCCCTCTACAACAGGTAAAACAATGACAAGTTGAAATCAAGAAAACAATAATGAATTGAGTTTGTATATGTGCCTATTCATACTAGACTTTCCTGTCAGAGCTCTTCAGTTACCTGTGTACCCTGTAGAGCAGAGGTCTCCTGCATTTATCCCCTTGTATGTAGTATGTAGCAGGGGTGGGGAGGTGGGGGTGGATGCCAGCTGAGCATGAGGCCAGCCGAGCATGCAGTGCATGTGGTAGTCTGCTTTCTGTCACTGTAGCAATTTACCTCAGATAATCAACTGGTGATGGTGGTGGGGTTTACTTTGGTTCACAGTTGCGGGGGAGGTGTCTCAATCCATCATTAGTGAGAAATGCATACAACCACTCACTTCACAAGTTGAGATGCAAAAGGGGGACCAAGTGTTTGCAATGCTCATTTGTTCAAGGAGCTATTCTTAAATATTGTCATTTGCTTTTTCTGTCTATAGCTAGGGCTACCGTCAGGGATGTAATGATTTTTAAATACATGCATGCAAATTTGTGACAGTATTTCTGAAGAATCACTTGGATATTAGCTGCAGAAATAAGTCAGTTGACTTGACTTGTTTCTAGGTTTTGATAGCTATTCAACATGGTCAAGTGTCTTTCTCCTTTCCTTTCTTCTCATTTGAGTCCTCAATGAAAGATACACATTGAAAAGCCTCAAGTTGGTTTGAGGGAATCAGGGTACCCAGGTGATGAATGTGCAAAGTGAGATAGATAGTTCCATGAGCCCTGAGTTAGTGTGCAGCTGTCATTAGTGGTATTGACTCCTACCATGATTGCTTTTGGCCTGTCACATTCCAAGCTAGGTGTTAACCTGGAGCATCCCTGAAACCTACCCAGCAAGCTTAGAAAATTGCAATGGAAAGTTTTTGATTTCTTATTCTCTCATATAAAATATTTTATTGTGCATGTTTGTTACTGGCCATATATGGCAATCTTGTCTGTAGCATATAACATATTAGAATGGATTTAAAGTGATTTATTTATCTATTTATTTTTTATTATTATTATAAACAAAGAAGTTACACTTTCTATCCTGTGTATTCTTATTCAAGGTCCTTTCCCCCTCCCAACACATCAGATCATTCTCTCTTCTCCACAACTCCCCATTCCCCCCCTCCCCCCGGCAGGCGGCAGGTGGTCCCAAGGTCCCACTGTCCCAGTATTGCTTAGTTCAGCCTCTACTCCTGGAAGATCCAGTTTTCTCCCCCCAACCTCAAGACTGAGTCAGGTGTTCCTCTAGGGGGAGTGGGATTCATTTTATATGTAAAAATATGCACACACAAGTCTCTAATGTGTTATGTATAAGTGATCTATTATGCCTGCTTACATTTGGTTTTGAGGGTCTTTTGATAGGTTGGTTGGTTGGTTGATAGATTTGTTGGTTATTTTGAACTAGTCTTTACCTTAATTTTTGTAAATTGAAAGACTAATATGAAACTATGGTTTAATTGAATTCATATTTATATTTTCTCATGTTTGACCCAAGAACATATTAGTGAGTCTAAAACCACACGGAACTCCAAAAGTGTCCTCTTATACTTTAAGTGGCAGGTGGCTTAGTAGAATATACCAAAATGCTTGCATGCCACTGGCCTCTAGGAATCTAAATTTGAATAAAGTGGCCTCGAACAACACAGGGTGGAAACAGAGCTGTATTCTGGTTTCAGCACTTTGAAAAACTCATTATAAACCTCAGAAACTGGGGGCCAAAATTATTGAAATCCTTAGAAAAGAACCACTAACATGCCTTTTCTGCACTGTTGATTGTTTTATTCTATTAATTGCTTGTGTAGTATTATATAACCATGCAACCATGTCTCCACGTGGCTTGTGTTGAATTGCATCATTATGGAAATATGATGCTCCATTAAGCATTAGGAAAATAATTGTTGTTTTTACAGAAACGAGAACACAACCCTTTTTTAAGTGCCACAAATTAATTGTCGGCAAACGTGTCTTTAAGATGTAAGCACTCCTACTTCTTCAATGTAATTTCAGGGTCCTTTTTAAAAGCTCTCCCTACAGTGTTATGCCCTGGATAGTGTGGCTAACAGGGATGACCAGAGGGTGAATTTAGTCTTCCCAGCATCCTCCTTTCCTGCAAAATTCCTGCCTCTTTCTTTCTCTTGTATGTTTCTGGCAGAATGTGGACTAGAAAACCAAATAACAAAATAAAGCCTATCTAAATTATGACTTAAAGAGACAGATGAACTCTATGAGTTCATGGTCAGCCTGGTCTACATAATGAATTCCAGGCTACACAGTGAGACTCTTTCTCTAAAACTACAAAATAAAACAAAACAAAACAGTAAACAACCTTAGGTGGGGTGCAAGCCTTTAATTCCATCATGACCTAGGAGGCAGAAGCAGGTGGACCTCCATGAGTTATCCTGGTCTACATAGTGAAACCTCTGACTCAAAAAATAACTAACTTAATAATAATAGAATAAACTTGCTAAAAGTGAGATCTTGGGGACTCCCTTTGCCCCTCCCCGATATGATTTCACTGAGTAAATTTTAACATGCGGATTTGTGGTACCCTTTCTGTGACTTTCTTCTCACCAGGAACCTGGCAGGCATGCACTTCACACTGTACTTTAAACTTCAGAAAGGAATACATTTTTGTCAAATATGTTCAACACCACTAATAAAGGTTAAATCTTTCTAATTTTAAAATGTTTTATTATTTTTAATTGTGTGTGTGTGTGCATGTGTGTGTGTGCGCACATGTGTGTGTGCAGGTACAAACGGGCCAGGCCAGAGTTGTCAGGTCCTCTTAGAGATGGAGTTATAGGCAGTTGCGAGCCACTCACCCTCACCATGGGTACTTCCTGAACTCATGCCCTACACAAGAACAGTATGTACTGCTAATCTGTGAACCATCTCTCCAGGTCCCTAATATTTTATTTGTTCATTTCTGTATATATGTGTGTGCCTGTGTGAGTTTATGTGTACTATGTACATACAGGAGCCTTGGAGGCCAGCAGAGGGCATCAGTTACTCTAGAACTGGAGTTACAGGAAGTTACGTGCCACTATATTGGATGCTGAAAACACAACCAGGTCCTCTGCAAAAGCATCAAGTGCTTTTACTGAGCCATCTCTCCAGTTCCATAATTTTTTGAAGTACAACAGTCACCACTCCCTGACTGTAGTTTGGCTCTCTGGGTGGCTCTGACCTCTGACATTTCAGATTGTTTTTATTAAATATATAATATATCACCATATCTCCCTTGATACTATACCAAACCCTCATTGTTTCTTTACTCTGACTTCTTATCATTTTTCCATTGTCTTCACTTTCCATAAGACACTCTCATTTGGATTTAGCCCAACCTATTCCAAAGAAACTAGTACCTCCTAGATCTCACCCTCAGCCCAAGCAGAGCTTTCCCAACATGGATGGAACTCAAGCTCCTTGCAAAGGGTAGTGTAATGCAATAATTAGATATGGGATTGCAGGGGTAGGAAAAAATCTTGAAAGCTTTGTAAATGCAAGCAATCAGAGTATAGATGGGTGGGTGATCAGAAGTAGAGAAGCACAGAGTACCCAAAGTGCTGAAGGTTCCAGTACATAGCTTCATCCTCTAAACAACAACAACAAAGTTAGGGGAAAACATTCCCAACAAATTTCTGTGAAACAGGAGACTATTTATTCTGGATCTCAGACAATTTATTGAGCAAGAAAAAAACTGAGTTATTATTAACACTAGAAAACCCCAATTGGCCTGGCATGGTTAAAAGCAGAACCAATGTCATATCTCCACTCTACCTTTAGTGCCTGGTTCTGTACCTTGAATAAGATATGCACCAAAATCAAAACTTGTAGGAAGAATGGATGAAATCTACAGATATCAAGTTCAAATGTACTCATAGACTTAGAGAGGGGCAGACAGCCCAAGTACAACTGGCTTTGCTGACTTCTGGGAAATGTCACCTTTCCTGGCTAAGCAATGAAGCCTGAACACACTCTCTCTGTGGTTTGAGATTAATCTTATGTTGAGATAAATTATGACTTCAAGTCGTTTTCTCTAGTTTTCCTGAAAAAAAAATTAACTTCAGTCATAAGAGAAAAGATGTGAGCATTTAACTTCTATGATTCTCAAGTATGGAGCAATATTCATTCATTTGTTAATTTGTTTTATTTTTGTAGTGTTGGAAATAAAACCAAGAGCTGTGGGTGCTAGAAAAGCACTCTGCTAGCACTGAGTGACACCCCCCAGCTCTATTTTGAAATTGTTTAGACCAGCTACTCCTTGTTTCAAAAACCTGTGTTAAGTTTCTCAAGGCTTTTACCTTCATTCAATTTGATAATGTGCAATATTTCTCTTTGAAAATAATAAAGCATCTTAATGACTGTCCCAGGCTTGCTGGGTACTAGTTAACTATTTTCAAGGAAGCATTTCAGAGATTAACTGCCCCTCAAAAGCAAGCATATCCCCCTACTTAAGCCTCTTCTGTTCTTTTGATAAAGTAGAACTTGCCTTTCACAAAATTAGAACTACAGAAGCATCTGGAATTTGGGCATCATTCAGAATTTGACTTTTATGACATTGCTCAATCCTTGCTTCTAATATCATTTCAAAGTGCTGCTATGAGTAAAATAGGGTTCAAGACCCCCTTCCCCATGAAATATAATTTAGATGCTTCTGGCCTTCACCAAATGTGAGAGCACTGTGATGCTTTGAAGATCAGCTCACATCCCAAAAGCAACTTCATTCACTAACACGCCAAAAAGAATCTCTTGGAGTTAGAAACTCACACAGAGAAGTACCGACTCCATAGGACAGCTGGATGAGATCCCTCATCCACTTCTGGGACACTCATGACATCCTAGTTTTGTTGAAGCTTAGTCTGGGCTACTGTTGCTATGATCAAACACCACGACTAAAGCAACTTGGGGAGGAAAGGGTTTATTTTGCTTACACTTCCATATGACGTTCATCTTTGAAGGAAGTCAGGACAGGAACTCAAACAGAGCAGGAACCTAGGGGCAGGAGCTGATGCACACTGCTTACTGTCTTGCTCCCCAATGGCTTGCTCAGCCTGCTTGCTTATAGAACTCAGGACCAGCTGCCCAAGGATGGTACCACCCACAATAGACTGGGTCCTCTCCCATCAATCAGTAATTAAGAAAATGCCCTACAGGCAGGCCTACCTATAAACCCAATCTTATGGAGGCATTTTCTCAATTGAGGTTCCCTCTTCTCTGATGATTATAGCTTTTGACAAGTTGACATAAATCTAGCCAGCACAGGTTGTCACAGAGAAACTCTGCTTTTCCTGCCAGTACCAGTCCCAGGCCTACTCAGAAGCACCTGACTGAATCTATTGCATCCCTGCTTTCTCTGTCTTCCCATCCCTGAGCCCTTGGCTTATCAGCCTTCTGAACAGACTTCCATTAATGCAGATACCCAAGGCTACCTTTGACCCTCCCCAAAGCAAACACTTTATATCCTTTGGACAATACAAGTGAAGTATCCTCAACTGAAACTTTTGAAATCAGAAACATTTCAAAATTTTAAACTTTTGTGTGCTAACATTATGCAGCAAATGAAAAACTCTACACCTGGCCTCAAAGAATGAGTTACAGTCAGAGTGAAGTCCACTAAAATCCTGTTTGAAATTACTACCAATGTAGAATTGAGCTCCATTCCCAAGACTGATCTACTGATCTATGTGTGTGTGTGTGTGTGTGTGTGTGTGTGTGTGTGTGTGTGTGTGTGTGTGTGTGTTTCAAACTCCATCCAAATCAAAATCTTCAGAGCCCCAGCAGTTCAGATGAGGGGGTCACAGTCCTGGATTGTCCACTGATATGTGCCAATCAAATTAGTTTTCAAGTGTGAAGTCTAACTCAGACATAATTATCTGCAAATTGTAATGAAATTAAGAAGTGGCCATACTTTACAAGTAATTGGATGTGTAACTTCAAAGTTTATGGTGATTCCTACCCCACAGTGTAGCAACATGTTATGTATGAAAGTGAAATTAAATGAAATAAAGGTTGGGCCCTAGTCATCTAGATTTACTTTTCCTATGATATGAGAGTTAATCAGGACTCCAGAAATCTGAGAAAATAAATTTTTGCTGTTTAAGCTAAACAGCCCATGGTATTTTGTTATGACAATCCAAGTAGAATAACACAGTGCACTACAAACTTCAGTCTTAAGACAAAGATAAATTGCCTTGCTAAGTTAGAGGCTGCCTGTCCAAGTGTGTTTGCTGGCAGCCAAGCTTGACAAACCATGAGATAGTCCCCTATAAAGGCTTGGGACAGGAGGAATATCATGCACAAGTGTTTGCACACTAGAATCACATGACCTGAGTTGAAGTCCAGCTTTACCTCTTGGGCAGGTTACTTAACACTGCTGTCGTCTTCCAAGAGCATATGATAATACCAACCTCCTGGAATTATGTTGAAATTTACATAAAGTTTTATGTGGGAAGCACAGAGCCCTTACCTCCTAATACATAGATTATTTTAGTGAGGTCATCATGGGGCAAATGAAGCCCTTCATAGAAACTTCCTTTTTAGACAAAATATGTCTGAATAGAAATATGGCATAGCTATATATAGTTATAATTCTTAAAAATGCAATTTGCTGCTATTAGCTTACTCTGTCCCTGGCAGTAGATAAAAACAGAGCCCACCCTGGTCAGCTTGAAGGTGTAGCTCAACCATAGGACACATGCTGAGCATACACAAAGACCTCAGTTTTATCCACAGCATCAAAAATAGTCAAAAACAAGTAAACAGATACTATTATCCCTGTCTTTAAATGGTCAGAGAAGTCAAAACTTTAAAGAACCCATCCTCACGTTAACATTGTACTCCAGATTTTAATGCTACCGGGCCAATCCAACCATAAGACTCTGAAAAAGCAAGCAGAAAAGCTTGTTTTTGTGGACTTGGCACCACAAGATACTGTGAACAAGAGCCTTATTATCCTTTAGGTAACAAGGGGTAGCTGGGGTACTAAGCTGTTCTGGGCAAAATGTCAGGTTTTCACCCTTGGGTGTTTGAGGTGATACGTTCCTATCATAGAATAGCCAATGATAATTGAGAATTCACAGTAAATTACAGTAGCACATTCTACATGCTTTATCTGGAATGATAAGCTCATTTAACCAGCCCTAAATCTATAAATTGTGTTTTTCCTCCTGGGCTGAGGTTAGAGGATGTTAGAGGCAGCAGAGAACAGGGTAGAAATGGGAGGTGTGGATTCGAGAACAATCCCAAAGGAAAACTGGACATTCCCGCAGACTTTCTCAAGAACTGGAAGCCAGCCTCAAAGCAGCCAGTCTGTGTTTACTACCATCTTGCATGTCATGATGTCTACTGTCCCTGCAAGGGCGATACTTTACATGCAATGAAAAAGTCTGTTGTTACAGAGGTCCTAAATAGAGTTTCATGTACATTTTTTTCTGATCCCTGTTTTATTAAATCACACCCTATATGCCACAGCAAAGAATATTTGTATGAGATTGGACTTTCCACCTTTCCACCATGTGCAGGAGTGACTGCACATGAGGCCAAATACCTTCCTAAGGAGCTGATGACTGATGCTATTTTTTGGAAAAGGGGATGTTGTTTGTTCTAATGGTACAAGTCTATGTTCTCACATGGACTAGGTGGGAAGATAGGAGGGAAGGGTAGCAGAGGATAATGAGGCCAGTGTGAGTAGAGTCACAATAAGTTGTGTATATGTATGAAACTGCCAAAAATAAAAGAAAAACATGTTCTACTGTGCACCTATACTAGGGAGCCCATGGAGGATGATGATGGCTAATTGATGATGATGATCATAACTGATAGTTGGTGATGGTGATAATTATGATTTATTGAATGATGGTGATAATGATGACTTATTGATGGTGATGATAATAATGACTGATAATGATGGTGATGATGATGATTGATTGATGATAATGGTGATGATGACTGATTGATGGTGATGATGATGATGTCTGATTGATGGTGATGATGATGATTTATTGAATGACAGTGATGATGATTGTTGGTGATGATTATTTATTGAATGATGGTGATCATGATGTCTCATTGATGGTGATGATGATGACTGATGGATGATGATGATTTATTGAATAACAGTGATGATGATGACTGATGGTGATGATGACTGATTGATGGTGATATGACTGATTGATGGTAATGATAATAATGACAGATAGTGCTGGTGATGATGATGATTGATGGTGATGATGACTGATTGATGGTGATATGACTGATTGATGGTAATGATAATAATGACAGATAGTGCTGGTGATGATGATGATTGATGATAATGGTGATGATGACTGATTGATGGTGATGATGATGATGTCTGACTGATGGTGATGATGATGATTTATTAAATGACAGTGATGATGATTGTTGGTGATGATGATTTATTGAATGATGGTGATCATGATATCTCATTGATGGTGATGATGATGACTGATGGATGGTGATTTATTAAATAACAGTGATGATGATGACTGATGGTGATGATGACTGATTAATGATGATGATGACTGATTGACAGTGATGATAATGATGATGATGACTTATGGTGATGATGATTTATTGAATAACAGTGATGATGATGACTGATTGTTGGTGATGATTGCTTGAATGACAGTGATGATGATGGTGACTGATTGACAGTGATGATGAGTGATGATGAGTGATGGTGATGATTTATTGAATGATGGTAATGATGACAACTGATTGATGGTGATGATGATGACTAATTGATGATGATGATGCCTGATTATTGGTGATGGTGATGATTGGTTGAATGACAGTGATGATGATGACTGATTGATGGTGATGATGATGACTAATTGATAATGATGATGGCTGATGGTGATGATTGTGACTAATTGATGGTGATGATTGATTGAATGGCAGTGGTGATGATGATGACTGATTGATAGTGATGATGATGATGATGACTAGGGACTGGTTGATAGTGATGATGCAGTATTTGATTGATCTAGGAAGAGACAACCATGCTCATCCTGATGACTAGGAGCTCCCTGTGCTGGTTAGGTTAAAGATATAAAGTAGGAGATACAATCCGTAGTGTTAATAATCCTGCCCTCTAAAAATCAGTCCTTGTGGAACTATCTCGGCTCAGTTGATTTCAGTTGATTTG
Source organism: Sigmodon hispidus (assembly GCA_004025045.1). NCBI lineage: Eukaryota > Metazoa > Chordata > Mammalia > Rodentia > Cricetidae > Sigmodon > Sigmodon hispidus. Next base: position 74,765 of record PVIH01004350.1, read on the forward strand.
TTCTTTTAATGATGGACTCCAAGAATAGTCCATTCTATTTTTCAAAGAGTCTTTCCTTATTTAAAATTACTTAAAAAGCTTTCTGCTTGGATCTTAACCCACACATTAGGCCCCATGGGGTTCCCTGGAGACTTAAAGAGACTAAGTGAGTATTGCTGTGGGATTCTGCTGGTAATGTGAACATGTATCCTGCCTATGGGTTTAATAAAAGCTGATTGGCCAAAGGCAAACAGGAAGTGTGGGCAGGGCTACCAGACTAAGAAAACTCTGAGTACAGGAAGAACAGAGACAGATGCTAGAGAGCTGCCAGAGAGAACTGCCACAGACACAGAGTAAGAAGCTGAAATGTTGCTATGGGAAAAGGCACCAAGCCACATGGCTGAACAAGATGGGCTAGATTGAGAGCAAGTGCTAGCAAATTATATGCCTGGGCCTTAGGCCAACCAGTGTAAAAATAATATATGCCTGTGTGTGACTATTTGAGGCAAAGCGGGGCTGAGAGTGGGACCAAACCTCTGTTCCATGCCTGAAAAGTAAGGGCCAGAACCGTTTACAACAGAATATTAAGAGCAGCCATCCTATACAGTTTGTTGGATATGCTTGAGGGAATGACCAAGAAAAGCCACATCATGGCATTTGTTTATTTATTTGGTGTTTTTACATCATGGACCCCATCAAATTCAGATATCAGACCTCTCAGAATCATGCCCACACTTATGATCTCCCCATTTACAAAACCACCCATTCATGTTGCTCATTTACTTACTGGAGCATAATTAAACTCCCTGTGGCCAGACTGCTAAAGAAAACAAGTCTTTCCTCACCCACACCTCTGCCAGAGGCCATCAATACAGAAGTGAGGCATTGTGTCATTTAGCTATGTTCTAGCCTTGAGTTCTTGTGTACAATGACATCTCTCTCTTTTTATTTTTTTAAAGTCTACTAATGAATGAGTACATCCCCTGCTTCTCTTTCTGGGATTGGGATACCTAGCTCAGGAGGATATTCTCCATATCTGTCCATTTGCCTGCAAATTTTAGAATATCAATTTTTCTTACTGCTGAGTAGTACTCCATTGTGTAGATGTACCACAGCTTGTTAATCCATTCCTCAGTTGAGTGACATCTAGGTTGTTTCTAGGTTCTTGTTATTACAAATAATGCTGCTATGAGCATAATTGAGCTAATGTGTTTGAGATGCAAATGTGCGTCTTTAGGGTATACGCCTAAGAGTGGTATTGCTGGATCCTTGGGGAGATTGATTCCCAGTTTTCTGAAAAACCGCCATGCTGCATTCCAAAGTGGCAGAATAAGTTTGCACTCCCACCAACAATGGAGGAGTGTTCCCCTTGCTCTGCATTCTCTCCAGCGTAGGCTGTCATCTGTGTTTCTAATCTTAGCCATTCTGACACACATCATGGCATTTGTTCCTTTATTATCACCCCTTCTTCCATAGACAGAGGTTAGTTTGTTGGAAAGCTGTGGGTCTGTCATATGTTGGCTGAGCATTTTATTTCCCTTTGGAGACTATTGCAAAGTGACAAGGAGAAGCAGAGTTGATGTGAGCACTTTCTGATGTTCCTGTTTGGAGAAATAAAACACACATTATTAATCTTGGTGAAGAGCCCATATATAATTTTTGACATGGCTATAAAGCAAAGGCCATGTAACTGCATGGCATGTCTCAAGAGGGAAATATTGCCAGCATTTGGAATCCCTTTGATACAGCTTCTAAATGTCCGTTCCCTTCCCCATGAGTAGTGGCCACTGTCCTGATTTTTATCATAAAACATTTCCTTGCTTTTCTGTGTAGTTACAAGCTTAGATCTGTGGTCAAATCATACCAGTAGCTTTTGCCGCCTTTTTGACTTTCATACAAATGGAATCATGATTACATGTGTTCTTTGTTCCACTTTCTTCACTCAACATATCTTGAAAGATTCACTTGTGTTTTTATTTACTTTGAAAATTGGCAAATAGGAGAAGTTGAGAGGATTCTATGACTACCTTCTCATAGTTACTAAATTTTGATGATATATTAAGCTTGTTTCCTGAAGTGTGTGTGCGTGCATGCATGTATATGTGTGCATGTGTGAGGTATATGTACACGCATGTATACAGGTGGTTGTACCCCTTTGTGCATATGGAGGCCACCAAGTGCTCTTCTTTGGCACTCTCTACTTTATTGCCTTGTGACAGAGTGTCTCACTGACCTAAATTAGGCTGGCTTCCAGACACTCTCCTGTCTCCATTCCTCACCACTCTGGGGTCACGGGTGCTCGTGTTTTTTTACATGGGTGCTGGCGATTTGAACCCAGGTCCTCATGGCCATTCAGCAAGCACTCTTACCCCTAACCCATCCTCTCCAGGCCCCTTCTGAAGTGTTTTAATATAAATTACAGACTTCTCATCGTGCATCTCTTAAAAAGTAAAAAAATGTGTTCTATGTATATAAGGGCTGTTTTCATTTGTAGCAAAAACTAAGAATAACCCATAATGAGCTTCAGTCCCCTTTCAGAACTGTATTTGCCTAGTTAGCTCCCAAATGCCTTTCCAACTGGTTTGTTCCACTTGTCGGTACACTAAAAATCTATGAATAACATATTCTCAGCTACATAGCTTACAACTTAGAATGAAGTTATGTCCCTTCCCTTTCTACATATACATGCCTGGGACCTAGTAGAGAAGCCCTTTTCCTGTAGCAAAGAGAAAACAGACCTGTAAATGGCATCGTCTAGTATTATACCTTGTCACTCGAGAGGAAATGATACTATCTGAATTACTGTCAAAAGACATACCCAGTATCAGTTACGACAAAACCAGAATTGTAAATGGGCAAATGCTCTGTGGTATTGGATTACATGAGGCTAAAGGAGTCTACACTTTTGCATATTGAGAAATACCTGGGAGCTGAATACATTGGTGAGCTCCTAGCCAAGAGCACTCAGTACAGCACAGAGCTCTGCTGACTCAGGTTTCCACCCCAGCATCAGAAGTACAGGGAAATAGATGCTTGGTCACTTTCATTGTTAGGATCTTCCAGCTCAGACATGAAGAGCTTGTCCTGCTTCTGGGTAGTCACAGACATCTCTTGGTACCCATGGGGCATGGTTCCAGAACCCAAGGATGCCAAAATCTATTTTCTTACATCCAGTGGAATACTTTCATAGAACATGTGGGTGTATTGCTGAGCACTTGACCCCACTACTAGATTACACACAATTGCAACTGCAACAGAAATGCTATCTGTATTGGTGGTTATAGGGTATTATTTAGGGAAGGGTGCCCAGGCCAGAAAGGGGGATCTGTCCTGAGAATAAGAATAGGGCATGATGGGAAGAAGAATTTCAATGGTTAGAGAATGGGAGAGAGGAATGGAAGGTGAACATGACTAAAATTGACCACATACATGAATAAAACTGTCAAAGAAAATGAGAAAAGATCTGTACATGTTCAGTACAGGTACCAATTTTCTCTGATTCTTTATCATCTGAGTTTGCATCTGCTGAATAACTGATATCTACATTTACATTCATTTGTTGAGTATCTGTGGGCAACATTTTTCTGTAAAATAGACTATAAACTGTGTGGACAAAGATTTAAATCCCACCATAAAAACACAGTAAATAAGCAAGCTCATTTCTGGCCTTGTGGACCATGAAGAACTGCCCAACTAGCTACAATAGCTACTCCTGCTATTACTACTACCACTAATAATAATAATAATAATATAGTAGATGGGTCACCACCTTGACAGTGAGTTTTCTTCATGTTCCTCTGGCACCATCTCACCAAACCTGTTCTGAAGTTCCCTAATAATAGCTACAGGGGAATTCCCACCAGAGATGGCCCATTGAGACACGGGACTAGTTAAGATTTCAAAGAGAGAAGCACTGAACCCTACACAATCAATTCAAAGCTTTATTAGAAGAACATCCAGAGTATGAGTGTTCCTTCACAATGGAAGAGAGAGAAGAGGATTGTTCTGCCTGAGTGTAGGATTCCTTAGCCTCTGGTTTAAGGAATCTTTCTCAAGGCCAAAGCTAGTTTGTCTGGTATTTATGGCAATAATCTATATAGTTTTATCAGTACTATGAGTATGTGAGGACTATTCAAGCCTGATGGGAAATCCCTGCAGTTGTCTGAGTCATAGTACTGTCATGACACCATATGACTTTTTATAGACACAGAAGGAGGGTAAGAAGATGTATGTCTTAGTCACTTTTTTATTGCTATGAAGAGACACCAAACCAAGGCAGCCCTTATAAAAGAAAGCATTTAATTGATAGCTTGCTTACAGTTTCAGAGGGTTATAGTTCAGTATCATCAGGGAAGGGAGCATGATGGCTTGCACTAGCTGAATAGCATGCCACTGAGCTGCATCTGAAGCTCTTGGTTTTGAGTCAGGTGACACTATATAGCCTCTGATGACCTTAGACTTCTGCCCCTGCTTCCTTAGTGCTGGGATTGTTTTGCTCAGAGTCCAACTCCCCCCCCAAAAGACCACCAAGAGACCAGTCCAATGGAGCAACAAAGAGTATCTTTATTGACAAGGTAGCTTGGGTCACTCCATCTGTCCTACACAGTAGTAGAGTAGGAGCTAAACAGCATGAGGCAAGGGTTTTTATTGGCGAGAAGGCTCTAGGAGCTTCAGAACTTTGGGGTTACAGTCCTGGGACTGGACCAAGCTTGGTCTAGGGGTACTTGTTATGAATTCATTGGCTGCTTTGAATTCTAGGGATGTTTCAAAATTTTGCAGTGGTCCTTCCCATAGATCAGTAGCTCAGCATGTTTACCCAGAGACTATCTGTCCCCTTCCCAGGAAGGAAATGATTGGAATGTCAAGTATTTCTCCTTAGATGCTAGCTTCTCCCTGGATAGTGTCTGCTCATGTGCCCCCACAGGGATTACACGTGTGCTTTATCTCAATGCATGGGGTTTTGTTTTGTGTGGGGTCTTCTGGGCTATGGTTATTGTGATCATATTAACTTTCCCTATTATCCATGATGCCAGATGAGAAGCTTCAGCATGTTAAGGATTCTAGAAGCTCTGGTTCTACCTGTCATTCATAGATTTCTTGCTTAAATTTTTCTTTACCCCAAGTTGTAAGATTTTAAAAAAATCAAAGCTACGGATTTGAATTGCAAGTTGGCTGTTTTAGAGAATGTACGGGGAAGAGTCTGTAAGACTGTTGATGCTTCATCATTTCACTGTTGCTTATCATCTTAAAAGTCTGTTTCCTTCAGAATGAAATTTAAAGACACTTGAGCATGTGTAGTACAAGGTTTCTGGCCCGTCCAGCTGGTAGTCCAGGCCCACAGACCTGTAGTCCCAGGCCTACTAGCCCCAAACAATCACACAAAGGCTTATATTAATTTCATGCTGTTTGGCCTATGGCTCAGGCATATTGCTAGCTAGCTCCTGAATCTTAATTCAACCCATTTCCGTACATCTGTCCTGCCACAGGACCCATGGCCCATCAGTGTTACCTTACATGATGATTCTTGGGCAGCTGGATTGTGTCTCCCTCTGACTCCACCCTCCTTTCCCTATCTATGCTCCAATTTCTCTGCCTACTTCTAAGATGCCTGCCATAGACCAAGGCAGTTCCCTTATTAACAGCATACAGCCATCCCACATCAAACAGGGACTTCAACAGAGACAGATTGTCCTAGAAGAAAAAAAAAATCTAAGCAGGTCTCTACTCGGATACCCTTAAAGAACTTGTCCTACAATAAGTACTGCCCCCTCCCTAAAAAAGCCTCGGGGGAGGAGGAAAAGGAGGCCTGGAAGAAGTAGAAAAAAAGAGGCTTCAGCATTTGGGGGAGGGGGTTCAATATTTCAATCATACAGTTTCTGCCTAGTACCCCTAATAGCTGAAGACACTTGATAAATTTTTCTGAATGGGTGAGGAGTCCAGATCTATAGACAGCCACCCTATGGTACCAGCCATTTCTATTACAGCAGCTATGAGGGAAGGAGGAGGCAGATGATGCTAACAGAGTTCAGGGGTCTGAGAAGCCCCTGGGCCAAACCTAACACTTGCTTCTTCTTTATATTCTTAACCAAAAAAGCAATTCCCAAAGTTAATGAAACGTAACTGTCATCGGTACTGAGAACACATAACAAACAGCGTGCTCAGAAATAGTACTTCAAGCTTCATAGTGAGAAAAGCCCTTTGGGATGGAGAATTCTCCTAGGGACTTAAACACAAGGCTTACAGAAGCAGGTTTATCCAAAAAACATGGAAACAAATTTCTTTTATTTACAGACTCACAAAAGAAACTATGGTGCATATTTTATGTCACATGAAAAGTTTCACATAACATCCAAAAATGAATGAAGTAGTTCAGTATAGACAGATAAGAAAGCCCTGCAATGGACTGATAGCTTTAAGGTAAAAATAAAATGACATACAGAACAATGTGCATAGGATGAGCTGATTTGTCACTTTAAGAACAATGTTTATATATAGAATAAGGAAATTTGAATTTAACACTGTAACTGGGTATCATTTATATACCACAAACTTAAGACATCAAATACATGCATTTGCATGGTTTTAGAACATTAAGAATTCCACAGAGAGGGGGCTGGAGAGATGGCTCACTGGGTGTCTTAGTTACTTTTTACTGCTGCGACAAAACAGTGTGACCAAGGCAACTTATAAAAGAAAGCACTTAATTTGAGGGCTCACAATTCCAGAGAATTAAAGGCAATGACCACTATGGCAGGAAGCATGGCAGCCAGCAGGCAGCTTGGCCCCAGAGCAGGAGCTGAGAACTCGTATCTGATTCACAAACACAAAGTAGAGAAGTAACTGGGAATGGCAGGAGCTTTTGAAAACTCAAAGCCCTTTCCCAGTGACAACCTCCTCCAACAAAACCACACCTCCTAATCCTTCCCAGATATTTCCACCAACTGTGGACCAAGTATATGAGTGTATAGGGGCCATTGCCAAGTCACCCCAGTGGGTAAGAACACTTGCTGGACAAACATGAGCAGTTGAGTTCAGATCACAGCCTTCATGTAAAAAACTAGGCATGCCTGTGTTTGCACTTGCAAACCCAGTGTTGTGGGAAGCAGAGACAGGAATGAACTAGCTTCAGTTTTAGTGACAGGACCTGCCTCAAGGGAACAAGAAAGAAAATGATAAAGTAGGGCATCTAAAGTTCCACAAGTTTCCACATGCATGTGCATGCACACATACACATATACAATCAAAACAAAAAGAAAATTCACACTGGAGCCTGTCCTAATGAAGCAGGCCTAAAAATCTAGGTGCCTGGGTTGCCAAGGTAGGAGGATTTCTAATTTTAAACCTCCTTAAACCTCAGAGTGGGTTCAAGGTCAGCCTAAGTAATTTAGACAGACTCAGTCTGAAAATTTGAAAAAGTAAAAAAAGTGCCAAGGCTAAAACTGAGAGGTAGAACATTTGTCTAACATACATGAGATGCCATTTCAGTCCCCAGCACCAGAAGAAAAAAAAATTAGTCACTAAAATGAACACATCGTTATTGTGAATAACTGTATGACCTTTATGTATGCAAGGAATTGTACTGCCATCACCACTATCTAGGTGGAGTTTTAAAGGTTTTTTTTTTTTTTACTTATGTATATATGTCTGTGTCATCTACCACATGGACAGAAGGCCAAGGAGGCAAGAGGAAGGCATCAGATCCCTTGGACTGGAGTTTCAGGGCATCCAACATGAGAGCCAGAAGCTGGACTGGGGCCCTACAAGCACTTTTAACCACTGAGCCATCTCTCCAGCCCCCACTATCTAATTTTAGAATTTTTGAAAGTTTGTACCAAAGCCTTCCACGCGTGGTCCTTTAAACTTACACTGCCTGTGCACTAACAAAAAGGATTCTTACATTTTAGAGTCAGTTTTCTTATTTTAATATAAGTCCTTAATGACTTTGTTTTTCCTTGATATAGGATTAATACCTGCTTGCGGGTTTTTGTCTGCAAGCTCACAATACGGAGTTTTATTTTATTCCACTTATCTCTCTTCTACTCAGTTCTGTTTTCTCCAAAGACAAGCTGTCCCATATAGACAGCTTGTCCTTCTGCCTCACACCCCTGTCCCTTGGGAGAGTGAAATGCATTTTATACTGTTCCTTTCCAGGGACTGGCTCTTTGCTTCTAAATTTTCACAGTTTCTTTCTTCTCTTTTTGCTATCTTTGCCTCACCCAGAGCAGAGAATACATGGTAAAGAGGGCTGGGCCACAGCTTTGGCTGATGAAGCGGGAAGCCTTCCTGTTTTCTTTTGCCTTTGTTAATCCCACAGCCCCATTTTATAGTTGAGTAAGAAACCAGGTCACAAGGCTGGAAGGGTCTCTCTGCACCAGATGGCTCACTTCCCTGCTGCTGGGGCAGCGATGTGCTTGACTTTGGCCTTGCTCAAGCTGAGCACTCACTTTGAAAGGAAGGTTGGCAGTGAGGCAAGGGAAAGGAGTCTGCAGAGCTAGTGAAAGGAGAGCCTTAGAAAGAAGAAGCAACTGAGACCAAAGTAATGATGTCACTTCCTGTGTTGTTCCACCCCAAGTAAACATGCCCTCAGAGAGGTGGAGATGGCTTAGTAGGTGATATACTGGCCACACTAATGTAAGGACTTTTCACTGAGATCCCCAGAACCTACATAAGGCTGGATGCAGTAGTGCACATGTGTAATCCATGCACTTTTTTGTTTGTTTTGCTTTTGTTTCTTTCTTTGTGTAGCCTTGGCTATTCTAGAACTAGCTCAGTAGACCAGGAGGAAGACTATTTTCTTATTGTGTGTGTGTGTGTGTTATGTAGAATCTACATTACGTTTTTTTTTATAGTGTTGGGCATTGAAACCAGAGCACTCTACAGGTTAAGAAATGCTTTACCAAACTATATTATCAGAGAATGCGAGCCCAGCTGTGTCTGACAATGACCCAGAGAACTTTTTATCAAAATCAAGGTGCCCCAGCCCTACTGAGGACTTCTAAAATCAGAATAGCTGGGGTATGGCATCTGTCTTCCCAGACCAGCAAAGAGCTATGGCTGATGTCCCAGAGATCATAGGCTCCTATCAAAGCTTCTTCTCACAAACTTGGTCTCATTCTAAATTCTGTTAAGCTGTTTATGTATGTATAGGTAACTAATCTAAATGTGGCTCTGCTCTTCTAGTCTGTCAGGAGCATGTCACCCCCAAGTAGTTCTGCTCCTCAAGGATGTAGAAATGTTCAGGCTGACACAGCCACTGAAATAACACCCCCATACCCCCGCCCCTGTGTTTACCAGAGACTGAATGGCAGGTGTTAAAGGGACCTTCTTCTCTCCACAGGCTCCCAGCATGCCTCCCGTGGGCCTTTGTATCTATTTCTCCTTCACTGGTCCTCATTACACCCACTCTTCCCATAGGAAAACTCTCTCTGCCTTTCCACACATGTGGCTCAGCTGGTGGAGCACCTCACCCGGAAAAAGTTCATTCCTCATGAGGCTTCTCCCACATGGAGCTACATGGAGAGGTGAACCAAAGATCTTCCCTGGTTACCCACCACCCCTCAGAGAGTCCCCTAGAGGTCCTGTGGACTATGCCAATACAGAGTACTTTTCAAGAGATAAATATTCAAATGCATACCTTAATTTAATTTTTACATTGGCAAAGCAATGTAAAATGGTGAAATGGCCAGCCTGTCTGACAGGAGCATTCACACTCAGGGACATGCTTCTGAGGTAGAAGCTTAGGGTCCTAGTCCCTTTATCCAGTAGCCACATGGCTGACAAAATGTGAAGCTTCTCCATGCTGAGGCATCCTCCACCATAACTCAGCATCAGAAGTCATACAACAGATTCAATAAATAAACCTGCCTTAGAGATAACTCAAAGAGTACTTTGAAGAGTTAAAAAATAATCTAGCTAAAAGTCTTTTTGGAATGTTAAAATATTACCTGGTGTCATTAGTTTACCAACAGCAAAACAATTCACAGGCTCTTTCATTAGACCCTCGTATCTACTGATGGATCCTTTGGGATGAGTAGAGAGATGATTGTGAGCGTTCACACCTACCTGTCTTGTGTCTTGCCTGCAGCTCTGGAGAGGAAGATATCAATGAGGCAGAGCAGAGAGGAGCTGATCAAACGAGGGGTCTTGAAGGAAATCTATGATAAAGGTAAGAGGCTGTGGGTTGTTCACAGGCCCAGCAAAGTATACACATTCATTTCCGGTTCTGCATTTTGCTATCTGTATCACTTTATCAGGATTTGAGCCCTTAAAACCTGCTGATTCTGGAGGGAAGAGAGAGTACAGAGGACCCTAAAAGCATCAGTATTGAACGAGAGGAAAGGATATAGTGCTACCCAAATCAACCAGGAATGCACACATACATGGACACACATACGAAGATGTAAGCCCTGTACTGGGGCAAATGTAATTGCCCATGCTTGTGTGAGTTCTGGAGTTCCCAAAAATAAATATTAAAAAGCCACAATCCAAAGGAGTTTCTTAGCAGATTTTTTTTCTCTTGTAACCGTGAAGTCTCTCTGCATGATAGGAAGAAATATGAAATTGAAAGATTATAACCATACGAAAGAAATTTACATGATATTTATAGAGATGAAACTACTCTATGGATATGCCCACAGGTGTTAGGTGTGGTTCACCTCATGTTTTCTTCACGATATTATCCCCTTTAACTAGGAATGTTCACAGTGGTCCACACAGCTAACAGGTCCCTGCTCCCATTCCCATTCCCTGAGAGCTCTGGCAGTGGATGTCCAGTCCACTTGCATAGACCTCCTTGTTCCTTCTCTTTGTCTTCTCCCTTTGCTTTTAGTCCGATGACACCTTCCCTCCAAGGGTTGTACGGGAGACAGCCAACAGTTGCTTCCTGTCTCGTGCAACCCCCTAGTAATCTGTGTCATGTCTGTATATTACCCCACTTGGTGTTATTGGAGGGGCCAGATTCTAGTCTGAAGTTTTTCTTCCACCAGAAACACTCAAATACCCAGCAGCTGCTTCCCAAGTATTTGACTCAGAGGCTTAATATTACTTATAAATGCTCAGTCAGTAGATCAAGCTTGTTACTAACTAGCTCTTACACTTAAATTAACCCGCAATTCTTATCCATGTTTAGCCACGTGGCTTAGTACTCTGTCTCAATAAGGAATTCTCATTCTGCTTCCTCTGTATCTCACTGGCTGGCGTCTCCTGCTCTGCCTTTCCTCTTTCCAGAATTCTCCTAGTCTGGTCACCCTGCCTATACTTCCTACCTGGCTACTGGTCAACCAGCATTTTATTAAACCAATATGAGTGACAAATCTTTACAGTACATAAGAGCATTATCCCACAGCACCAGATTGTGAAATATTTAACTTCATGAATTCATCCTAATAATCAAGTGCTCCTATGATTGAGGTGCTACAGTTGGTTTGCTATTATTTTTGTGGGTTTCCCACAGCCCTTGTTGATTCCAGTCTATAAAGGCAGCTTGTGTTTCTGAGTCCTGGGAAACCTCTCCAATTTAGCTGCCTTTCTACACTGGGCCTTACTGCTTGTCTTAGTCTGGGTTACTCACTATTAACATGATCAAATGCCATTAGAGAGGAAACAGTTTATTCTGCTTATGCTTCCATATTGCTGTTCATCATCTGTGGCAGTCAGGGCAAGAACTCAAACAGGGCTGGAATCTGGAGGCAGGAGCTAATGCAGAGGCCCTGGAGAGGTGCTGCTCACCGGCTTGCTCAGCCTGCTTGCTTATAGATCCCAGGACCACCAGCCCAGGGATAGCACAACTCACATGGGCTAGGCCCTCCCCCATCAATCACTGATTAAGAAAATGGCCCACAGGCTTGCCTGCAGCCTGATGTTATGGAGGCATTTTCTCAATTGAAGTTCCCAGCTCTCACATGACTTTAGCTGTGTCAAGTTGACATAAAACTATCCAGTACACTCCTCTATGGCATGTCACCTCATCCATTATCATTATGGGCCTTCTCAGCAGTATGTTTGAAATGTTTTATCATAGCACAAATTGCCAGACTGAAATGCAAGCAGAAAACGGCACACACATCATACCCCCTGCCATGGTAACAGCAGGCACAGGAGGGGATGCCACACTGTAATCTTTCGAACTAGGCTAAGTACCTGAGCTTCCTGGGGCTCTGAGTCCCTAAGGTGACTTACATTCTCCACTTCTACCGGGAAGAGGCTAAACAGCAGAACACATCTTCTCTCCAGGGATAAAGAATCCTCCTTCATTTTGTCACTTTTCTCCAAAGGCACACTTTCTGTACAGTCCCCAAGCCCTGCCTGGTATTAACCTTTACCAGCACACGTCACCACAAGTCCCTCTCTGCATTCACTCCCCAGGAGAGGCTGCAGCTGCCTGACTGCAGGTGTAATGGTAGATAATGAGCAGCAAGTGCTTAAATGCTGTGCTCACAGCCCCAGCCAGTTCTTCCTGCTTCCCCGCCCCCTCTCCTCCACCCCCATTCTGAAGCCTGCAAATTTCTGTAAAACCTCAGGGACACACTGAAGCAGAGAACACTCTCACTGTACAACTGATTATTTTTATTACATCTAACTAGATTAGTGGAAGTATTGCCTATGTGGCTTCTTGACTTTGTAAAAGGGGTGAAGCAGAAATTGAGCTTTGGAAGCAGATGGCTTTGGGGATGGGGGTCTGCCAGGGCCACATCAGCAGTCAGGAGACAAGAGTGAGGGATGTCAGGGTCACAGCTGCATCTCCATGGGCAGATACAGGTTGACATATGACACACACTCCATAAGTAACCAGCTTAGTGGAAAGGACCAATCTTGCCTTCTGTCGCTGGGCACAAGAACTTTGATTTAGCTTCATATTTGCAGTTGGTGCTGTCTTTTCATTCTGCTTGTTGACCAGATTTCCTCACTGGCTGTGAACTCCGGGACAGAAGAACTTCAGAGGCCACTGGCCAAGCCTCCAAGCTTCAGAGAATGTCAGAGAACAGAATCTCCAAAATGGTCATTACCTCTGTGATGGCAGAGGAAAAGAGCTATGGAAAGAGATAGACAGAGAGGGGAGGGAGAATATTAAACTTCTGTTTGTAGGCTCACATATCTACAAACATGTATACTCTCATGCATACACTCTGCAAATTCTCCACCTGGGCATGGTGTTGCACACCCATAATCTCAGCGCTTGGAAGATAGAGACAGGAAGATTAGGAATTCAAGACCAGCTTTGCCATATAACTTAGTAACAGTCCATCATCCTGAGCCCCATAACATGTTATCTCAATAATTACTATGATGATGATAATGATGATGATGATGATGATGATGATGATAATCATTTGGGAGGAAGAGGTAGTGGCAGGAGCATCTATGTAAGTCTAAGGCCAATTGGAACTCCATAGCAAGATCCTGACTCACCCAGACCCTCAGAAACAATTATAATTCCACAGCCAGCTCCCTTCATGGCTTTAGTTAAGTTTCTTAACTTCCATGTGCTTCTATTCTTTCAATCTCAAAGTGTGGATAGTATTGTTGGGGTATTGACTGCATGAGATAAGAAGAATTAGAACCATGGTAAATATATAAACTCTCAAGAAGTGTTAACAAGCTCTCATTATCATGTCCCCAACACCATATATTGTTTCAAGTCCTTTCTACACTCAGAGCTGATTGTTATGTGACATTTTTACTAGTGAGACATAACACACTTGTGTCTACTCACCCAGACTGGGAACCCACAATAGACCATAGTAACTACAAGAATAACCGAGTGAATCCATGAGATTTTAGGAGTATGGGGAAAGGGTTACCTACAGAGTTAGGGATGACTCAAGAGCAATTGTGTCATGAAAAAGCCCTGCCTAGCATGAGATGACTCACAAAAAAAAAAAAAAAAAAAATGTGCATTTGTGGCGCTGACTAGACAACTTTCAGGCAGCTGGACAGTTCAGAGACCTCTTCCAGGCAGCTGTCCTGGGATTAGTCTACACACCCAGCAACTGTTTACTCTTTTTCTTTAAGGTGTTTGCTGCTTCTATAACCTTGAGGAGGGTCCTGTGAATGTCATACATTTCATCGGTTCAGACATGTGAAGTGTGTTTACCCCATTTATGAATCCTAATTGATCTTCATAAAAACTTGGAGCCAGATATCAGGGTAAATGCTGAAAGATCAGAGGAGCCTGTCACAGACACTAAAGAGACTTCTTACTGAAGTTAGGCTGGAAGGGAGTGAGCTCCTTTTTCCTCCCGCCTTATACTCCTTTCTCCACCCAGCCATATCACTTCCTGTCTCAACCTCCCTAGTGCTGGGATTAAAGGTCTGTGCTACCACTGCCTGGCTTCTGTGGCTAACTCCTGGCTGGCTCTGCCCTCTGATCTTCAGACAAGCTTTATTTGTTAGAGCATTCACAAAATATCATTCCACCCTCTGAGTCTCATGAATGTCCTACCTCCTTGATAGAGGGAATGTTTCCATTCAGGGAAAATGGCTGCAGAACATCAATCTTGTCAACAAGCCCAGGAATCAGGAAGGATAGCTATCTCAAGAGCTGGGTAGGTGGGTCAGTAACTGGGAGCTCCTGCTCCGCCAGTATGAGGACCTGAGTTCAGATCCCGAGTACCCATGTAAAAATTGAGGTGTGGTGTTGTGCTCCTGTAACCCTAGCCCTGGGAGAAGGGGAGAATTACTCAGGCTTTCTGGCCCCAGCTAGCCTAGCCGAAGAAGAAAAATAGCAAGCTCTAAGCACAGGGAGGGACTCTGTTTCAAGGGCATAAGGCAGAGATTGACAACACAAAACAGTCCACATCCTCTCTAGCCTCCATATGCAGATGCACAGACATACGCATGCACGTGTGCATACACACACACTTTCTTTAAAAAAATAAGACTCTCAAATGTATCTGAAAATCATTTAATAAAATATGCTTGAACTGAAGAGTTCAGTAATTCAATAGCTTATACTTTTTATTGGTTTTCCAGTGAATTATATAATTCATCTTGCAAGCAAATTTTAGCTCCGAGTATAAAAGTCTAAGAGTCCCAGCTAGCACAAGGCCATCTGCAAAAACAAACATTCAAACTACAGAAAAGGGAACTTTTAGATTCTGTCACTTACATAGCAGTGAGGTTATAAAATTGGAAGGTCTTTCCCTTTTCATTTTCCAAATTTTCTGTGGCGTGGCTGTAATAATTTCATAAAGAATGCTTTGTGAACCTTAACATGACTCACAGACACTCTAAATATTAGCCAACTTGTTTCATGATTTGTGCATACATGTTTGTATGTGTGTGTGCATGATTATATTTAAATGTGGGTTTCACATATGAAAGACAATTTGTGTTCTCTGTATGTTTTGACCTGAACTGTTTAGTTAACATAATATTTTCCAGTTCTGTCACTTATCTGCAGGACAGAAGGTGACGGGGGAATGGAACCCATGTAACATAGAAGCAAATGAGATATTTGGGAGAAAGGGGGGATTCAGCAAGAAGGGGGTAAAAGGAATAAGAAGTGGCAATGGAGAAAGAAATGAATTGGGATGACAGGTAACAACACCTATGTGTTAAAATTATGCAACAAATACCATAACTTTGAATGCTAGCATAAAAATTAATTTAAAAAAGTAGTAAGCCTGCTAAACTAACCAGTAGTGAAAAATATACTATAGTTAGACATCTGTTTATTCATTCCTTAGTCTCATGGTTTATTATTTCAAGTGAAATTTATGATGGATGGTGATAGTCAGGTTTGCCCGTAGAAGTCCGGCTTGCTTGCCTGCCTGCAGCTGGATCTGTGATGCATTGGGGAGGGGGGACACATTTTGTGCCCTGTTGTCCAGACCTGGAGGTTGTCTTAACTGGCCTGGCTGACCGTCTTGGAGGAGGGTAACTCACCTCTTCTGCTGGGGCTCTCCAGAGGCTGTGTCTCAGAAACAGCTCTTCTGCTGGGCACCTGTAACATTTCCATATGAGGCCTAGATGAAGCTAACAGGTAGCTGAAAATGTGGGCATGGGCACCCTATTCTAACATCTGGCCCCTCTATACTACTTTAAAGTTACTTGGGATCTAATTGATATGCCTTCCATTCTTTAAATTGACTCAGCTCTGTATTTACCTCGATGATCTTTGTAAATCAGACACGACACTTAGTGCTCAGAGTCGTCATGGCACCATGCTTCACTTGGGAAAATTCTAACTATCTATACAGCCTAGAAGTATGCCTAATCTACCTCTGACCTCTGACATTTATCTCCCTAAATACTTACCACTGGTCTCTCTAAAGACACCCCCCCTGGACTCCACTGAGATATGCTTGCTAGTCTTTGAGGTTCCATTGGCCACTCCCCTCCATCTAGAACCTTCTTCCCTTAGATATTCATGTTAGCTCCTCATTTAAGACTTGATTCTCTGTCATCTGTCCAATAAAGTTTACTCCAGGACCACCAAATTAAAAAAACAAAACAAACAAACAAAAAACCCTACCCTTTCCCCAAGTTCTTATCTCACTCAACAGTTTTTTTTTTCTCCTCCTCCTCCTCCTCCTTCTTCTTCTCTTGCCACATTCTGGCAGGTTCTATAAATTGTTTGCTTATCGGGATAATTTTGCTTTGTCTACCAATCCTCACTGACGTACCGTGAGACAGGATAGGGGGCATTTTTCCCCCAGAGATGTAGCCCAAGTGTCCCCTACAGTACCTGGCACATTGTTGATGTTGGTAGATTCTGACTAAAAGGACAATAAATATGAACACAGAGTCCCATCTGTACATTCACATGATATCAGTTCACCTGTGAAGCCTGGGAACACTAGCCCTCCTTAGCTTTCCTTCTCTTTGGTCCATGAAATGTTATTGCCAGCATTTAAATAGATAAACTTGTGCCTGGTATTTTCTATATGAGGGCATCAGTTCCTTACTTTCCTTATTGTCTAAGTCATCAGGGTAAACTATTCAAAAACAGAGTGGTAGTCTGTGGAGATAACCAGTCAGAAAAGTGTTTGCCTTGTAAGCATGAGGACCTGATCTCCAGATCTCCACATGCCAAAGGAAGGTATGGTGGTATATACTTGTGGACCCAGCCCTGGAAAGTCAGAGACAAGCATATTCCTAGAGCTCCATGGCTAGCCAGGCTAGCATTCTTGGTGAGCTCCAGGATGGTGAGGAGCCCTGTCTCAAAACAAGGTAGATAGTGCATGAGAATGACAACCAAGGTTTTCCTGTGTTCGCTACATGAAAATACACACAAGTTCATGTGCATCCATACTCACCTATATGCCTGCATACACGTAAACACACACACACACACGTAAACACACACACACACACACACACACACACACACACACACACACACAGAGGGACTTGTTTGGCCATTAGTAAAACTCTATGTATCATGTTAAGCAAGGTCCTCAAGAAGCTGTTAGTCCTGGATCCAGTTGTCAATCCAAAGCAGAGACAAGTAGCTGAAGCCTAGAGAGGTGGTCGGCTTCCCCACTGTCACAGTTATGGTTTAAGATGTTCTCCACAAGTCTGTGTGTTGAAGACTTGAATCAAGATGCTGTTGCTGTTGGAAGGAGGTGGAACCTTGGGTACAGGGCATAGAGCAAGTAAGTTCAGTCATTGGAATAGTGCAGCTAAAGGATCTCTGAGGCTTGTTTGCTTTGAGCATGATCTGTCTATGAAGTTTAGCATCTCCAGAACTCACAGATCTCCTGCTTTTACCTCCCTAGCAATGGGATTGCAGTCCCACCATGCCTCTTTGAAGGGTATTTTGCAACTCTAGCCTTTGCCCCGTGTGTGTCTGCTCCCTTAGCCAACCTAAGATGAGCAGTTTTGTAATTGTGCATGCTCCCTCACCATAATGTTCTGCCTTGGCACAAGCCCACAGTGACAGGGCCAAGGCACCATGGAAGGAAACCTCTGAAACAGAGAGGAAAACTAGCTTTTTATCCTTAATAAAGCTGATTTTCTCAAGTATGTTGTGATAGTGGAAAGCTAACACCCACATCACACCCAGTGAACACAATTCATAATGGCCTCACAAAGATCATCTGTCGCTCACTTGGAACTTACAGGGACTCTAGGGGGCTTTGTGTCTTGGCACCCAGAGAACCTCGAAAGCATTTCAGTTAGAGGCCATTCAAATAATGTACACAGTTTATGCAGGGTGGGATTTGCAGACTATAAGCCACATAGTAACATAATACTGTGACTTGTCACCGGATTTCCCAACAGCTCCATGACTTGTGTCATGTAGAATGAACATGTTTCTTCTCATAAATGTGCATCTGGAGAGAAGGGTGGAGAGAGACAGACGGAGAGGGAAAGAGGTGGAGAAGAGAAAAGCAAAGGAGGGTGAGCAGAGAGGGGAGAGAGGGAGAGAAGGGAACTCTGGGAGAGAGTCCAGCTGTTTGCTTCTGAATGACGTGACCTTCAGCCTGCATTGTGAGACAAGCCTGCCCCTGTCTTGCAGCAGCCTGCTGGGATATAATTGAGACTAGCACTGCTCCCTCAGAAGGTTCTGTCATCCCTGGTAAAAGGAAGTCAAGGGGACCAGTCAACTTCCGGGAAAGAACAGAATTGACGCAGAGCCTGTAAATAAGGTGGCTTTCCAGAAAGTGCTAGAATTTAAGATAGCACCTGCAGCAAATAATAAACATCAGAGTGTGAATTTGAGAGTATTCTTTTCCTTATTCAGGTGAACAAAACCTTTGGCGCAGTGGCTCTCAGCCTTCCTAATGCCGCGAGCCTTTAATCCAGTTCCTCATGTTGTGGTAACCCCCATTCATAAAATTATTTTGTTGCTACTTCATAACTATAATTTTGCTACTGTTATAAATAATAAGGTAAATATCTGATATGCAGGATGTTTGAAGTGTGACCCCTAATAAAGTAAATATCTGATATGCAGGATGTTTGAAGTGTGATCCCTTTGGGGGTCTCAGCCCACAGATTGAGAAGCACTGCACTGGAAGGTGCTGTTATGTGCACAGAAGGAGCGCCAGAATGGAGGCTTCCCCACCACCTCCTCCTGCCTATAGCCTGATACTCAAAGTAAAAGGTCCTCATCTTTCTAAAATGGAAATAAAGATTCTTCTCCATATTAGAACACACAAATGTTGGCTGTGGCCTTCTGAGATCCCCCTTATTTATCTGGTCCCAGGTGTGTGGAGCTTTAAAGTCTTCAGCTTATGAGCATTGCTTTTCACACCCTCTACCAGACACTCCAGTTTGTCCCATTTTAGCTACTCTGATGTAGCACCTACAAATGGCACCTACAGGAAGCTGTGATCTGTAGTAACTGTGTGAAATGAGGACAGAGTATTTTCTTTCTGTAACTACAACAAAGTGTGGCAACTCAGGACTTCTTACGATACATTTGCTAACACTTGTTCATTGGGGCCTTATAAACAAAATCTACCTATAAAAATGTTACAGGTAGGTATTCAGTTGACATGCATGAGAAGTAATTTAAATGATAAAGAAGACAAAAGAAGTTGGAATTAAATATTCCTTTAAGCTGGGGCTGGAGAGGTGGCCTAAGTGGTTAAGACTCTACACTGTTCTTTTAGGGGACCTGAGTTTGTTTTGCACACCCACGTGCTCACAAATTCCTTAACTGCAGCTCAAGGAAATATCACTGATTTACCCTGACTTCATTTTTTTGTGTGAGGATTAACCATGCCCTCTTCTGGCCATTGCAGGTACCTGTATTCATGTGGCATATGCACACACACACCCACACAAAATCATCATCACCACCACACACACACACACACACACACACACACACACACACACACGCATAAATAAATAAGCAAATATCCTCTTAAGCAACATCAAACTCTCAGGAAAAAGCAACAACACTGCCCAAGCCAGAAGAATGAATGAATTAGTGTTATTCCTTAGAATAAATTAGCAATGAGTGAACTTGTGTTCATCATGGTTTAGTTGACCACCTTCTCATGTTGCAGGCATTATTCTTTTTGTTTGTTTGAAAGCAGGGTTTCTCTATGTAGCCCTGGCTGTCCTGGAACTCACTTGTAGACTAGGCTGGCTTAGAACTCACAGAATTTAGCTGGCCTCTGCCTCCCTGTGCTGGGATAAAAGGCATGTGCCATCATGCCCAGCATGCAGGCATTATTCTAGGAAGTAGAAGTACTCGTAAGATAAGCCCTGGCAGTAGACACAGACAGCTTGGCAGGTACAGTGGAGGAAGTAATTAACTTCCACACAGCACATGAAAGTATTACTCAACAGACCAGGGGACTGTTGTAAGGCACTTTGCAAGGAGGAGTGCTTGGGGATGCTGAAGGATGGGCAGGAATTGTCCTAGAGAAGATGAGAATGGGTGAGGGTCTCCCTAGATGAAGGCCCAGCACCAGTGGAAGCACCGAGTTAAGAAAATAAAGTAGGAATGAGCATCCTTCTATCTGCCCAGTAGGATTCAGGCAGGTAGCATAGGCTGGGACACTGTGCCTTTGCATGCCTGTTTTCCTAAGGGCATTTGTGGAGCTTTAGGAGAGCTTCTCTGACCATCATAGTCATGGCATCATCATTGCTTCCGCAGGAGAAGATGACTAGGCGATAATCTGAGACATGAGTCAGGGATACCAGTCAGCCATAGTCACTGGAATTCAGAGGATGTCATACTGGGTGGCAGAAATAAAGGTCATAAGCATAAAGGAGGCACCATGTTAGAAAGTTATAAGAGATGAGGTCGGAAGAACCCTGGGACTCTTAGACCTGGGGGAGTGTGAGGGAGAAGAGTAAAGGGGCTTAGGTATCCAGGCAGACAGGTACAGGGACCATTCACAGAGCTGGGAACATACAATATCATGGTGATTGGCTTCGCTGAGTGAGTCAGACAGACATTAAGTTACAGAGGGAGATCTGAGCTAGATGTGGTTTGGAATTTCTATCTATATATTCATGATGACTTAATTTTATCATTGCTGTGATGAAATACTTGGCAAAATCCACTTAAGAAAACATTTATTTTGATTCATGGCTTGAGGTTACAGACCATTCCACTAGGGAAGACATGGCAGCAAGAACGGCTGTGGTGGCAATCACATGTGGTGCCTGGAAACCGAGAGGTGAACACTTTCACTCATCTGGATTTCTCCTTTTTAATTCATTCTGGTACCCCAGTTTGTAGATTGGTGCCACCATTCAGGTTGGGTTTTCCCTGGCCAGTTAAACATCCTTGGAAACATTTGCACAAACCCATCTAGAGGTATGTCTCCCAGGTGATTCTAAATCCAGTCAAGCTGATGGTGATGATTAGCCATCACAGTTGGAAAATCCAGGTAAATGGATGGTACTTCTTTAAGAAAACACAAAGAAATTAAGACCTTGTTGTTGTTTTTTTTTTTTTTTAAAAAAAAAAAGGGCCTTCAATATGTAATGTTCTACTAGTTAAAAGTAATCTGAGAGTAAGAAGAACCATCCTAGGGTGAGAGGGTATCAAAGAATTAAAAAGGAAACCAGAAGTGGACAGTACTGTAATGCTATAACAGGAGATTGTGGTCTACTTGTAGGTGGGATGACATTCTAAAATGTCAATGCATGAGAAAAAGAGAAAGATCACAAAGGGTTCTTTCAATTATTTTATACAATGTAATTATAGCTGTGTTCAGCTACCTGTGAAGCCAATATGCAGTCAACAGAGTCTAAGTTAGGATGCTCTGGCCACAGGCAACAAAAAAATTAACTCAAAGTCGAAAACAGTAATCAAATTTGAAACATTCACAAGGCATTTGTCCTTTAGATGTTACAATTTTGTTCTTTAATGTCTCAGGTGCCTTGAGCAAGGCTTGGGGTTCGTCCTGTTCACTTGGTATTTATTGCATGTGTGAATGAAGGTGTATTACATGATAAGGGCTATGGTGGTCATGCCAATATTGGTTAATTTGTCACTGTGTGGCCTACTAAAGAGATACCATCTTCATGCAATAGATGACAAGCTGGCCGCAATGACTCTAGCATCGCATGTTCACACCACAGTCCCCAGAGAAATAACAAAGGGCTATATTCAAAGTCTTGCTCATGGGTTCTTTAGAATTACCCTAGAATTTGCAGACCTAACTACTTGATGGGAACTGCTCCTCAGTATGAGTTCTCTTTAGTACATCTCACTTGATACCACTGTTTCCAGCTACCTGTCTGGTTTCCTCCTATGAGCTCAAGGAAGAGGATCCTTGGGTTAGGCAGACAACATGTCTATCCATAACCTACCCTGCCTTCTGATACCTCATCCCTCCACCACTACTGACCTTCACTGACATTGGTGATATCATGGAGAACAGAACATTTGAAAGCTAGTTGCTTTAAAAAAAAAAAAGGAAAGAAAGAAAAGAAGGAAGGAAATGAAGGAAAAAACAAAGAAAGGAAGGGAGGAAAAGAATGTAAGTTGCCTATAACTTAGCAAACGTTTCCTGACACCATACTTCTACCTAGAGCTTGTGCAGAGTTAGACAAGTCAGTGAGACTTTTAGCCTTTCTCCTACATGAGTATCTATAAGCACCAGTAGTCACATAGGAGACACAACCCCCGGGCCTTGCTCCTGTTTCTCCTTTTATATGTAGAGAAGGTACAGAACACCTTTTTTTCACCTCTTTGTACCTTGCCTTTTAGTTGACTACCATCTCAGAATTCCCAACTACACCAGCCTTCAGTATCATTTCCTCCTTCAATCCCCAGTTTCAATTTCTGGTCTCCTGCTCCAGTGAAGACATTCTGCCACCATCTAGTTGGCCTCCTCATGTCCCTGGTAGAGTAATAGCATGATGAGCTATTAAACTCTCTTCTGTCCCTTGTGTGCATGGAGTTGTTAGTTAGAAGGCTAAGGGACCATCCAGTTTGAGCTAACCTCACTCACCTGAAGTCGAAGTTAACAGCCATGAGCTATTGCCTCCACCATGAACCTGGTCCTGCTCTTCATTCTCCTTTGATGTGCTGTTGATTCCTAGTTCTTCACATATACCTCACCAGCATACCCAAGAACTGAGATTCTATTATAAGGCTCCAGTAATTCTCCCACAGGTTGTGTCCACCCATATCATATAATCTGTTGTTCATCACCTCCACCATCATACAAAGCACATTATCTTCCCAGGGATCCTATCTCCTCATTGTGTTAATAGTCAAGAGTAGACTATTCAGTGAATCGTAACATCCTTTAATCCTCCCTGGAAAAATATCACATATACCTTAGGCCTATTATTATGATTTCCAAGTCTACTTTCTAGAACTTTAGGCAACAATGGAAACATGCTGTCAAGGTACGGTAGCCACTAACCCATGAAATTAGAATAAGTATAGCCAGTGTGGATGGTAAACAACATTTAAAATGTTAGTTATCATGACTAACCTACATGTGGGTGTCCTGTTCAAGAGACTGACTCAAATTTGGATATACCAAACCCCTGCTGCTGACCTGCTACAACTCTATTCAGTAAAGAATTTTGAAAACTTAGAATCTGGTCTCAGCTGGGTTTCCTATTAACAGTGGAAGGCCTTATTCATGATGACAATGTGATTCTGTGCAATTGATACTATAATACTGTATAGGACAGAAACTGTGCCATTCAGTTTATTTTATATGCATTCACTGTCCTGGTTACATCTTTGATATCAAAATAGCAATAGCAAAATAGTCTCCTCTTTTGTAATCCTTGGAACCAGAGCCATTATTTAGAAATAGTGGTCAGAAAGATGATAATTTATCAGTATAGATAAGGTCATAAGTAATGCAGTTGCTACAAAAGTATCAGTATTCAGGCCCCAGGACCAGAGACTAGGTGACTCAGGAAGCAAACACCATGATCTGAGTCTATGAAGTGATCAGTTCACTGAGTACATGGTTAGAAAAGCAGCACATCACATGAGCTTGTGTGAAGAGGAGTCTATAGATGACAGACAACCACAGGCAGTGCCACAAATATAGCAGAAATTGCTGCTGTTGCAAGCTACCATTACTGGTTAATCTCCACTGTCTGCATGTTGGGATCTTGGATCCCTTAGTATACACACTTCTGTACATGTCTGTAAATGTTCATAGAGAAGTCTGAGAAAGGAAGACTCAGCATGAACGTTGTCAGGGATATTATTCCATGGGCTGGAGTCTTGGACTGAATAGAAGAACGAAAAACAGTTGAGGCCTTAGGTTTATCTACCTATGGCTGTGGATGTGGTGTGACCAACTGCCTCATATTCCTGCCTCCACAACTTCCCCATCAAACTGTGAGCCAAGATAATCTTTTCCTTAAGTTGCTTCTGTCAGGGATTTTGTTATAGTACCACGACAGTAATGAATACACTACCCAGGGTCAGTGTCTGCCATTTTTGTGATCAAAAGTTGAATTAGTTACTTTTTGTTGCTGTGGTAAAACACCATGTTCAAAAGTGACGTTTGGAAGAAAGAGTTTCTGTTGGCTTGTAGTTCCATAGGGAGGGGGAGTATAACATGGTGGGACAGACATGGCAACAAGCAGACATTCTGGCAAGAAGCTGGGAGGTTATATCTTTATCTACACATTGGAAACAAAAAGTGAACAAGAAGAGCTCACAGTTAACGCCTACTCCTAGTGAGCACAGGCCTGGAGACTGAAAGACACAAGACTCCTGCGCCATTTGTGCAACGAGAATGCCAAATGCCCTTTATTGAAACTCAGACTTACATACCCCGGGCAGAGCGTGCAAGAAGAATGCCATTTATTGAGACCAAGTGTCAGACCCAAATACCCGGGGCAGAGCACAGTGGAAATTCCCCAGGTAGCTGGAAAATTACTGACTTGAGGTAAACAACTTAAACTCGCCTGTTCTAACCCCCACAGGCAGGAAACCAGAAACTTCCTGGAACTGGGTGTTAAAGCACAGAATATACAGCCAGCAATCCACAGGCCTTGTCTCATGACCCAGAGTGCAGGGAAAGATCATGCAGGGCCCTACAGGTACATTGTTTTCCCAAGTAGCATCACCAATAGGGACACATGATGAGGCTGTGGAGAACATTTCTCATTTAAATCACCACAGAAATCATTGACACTTACATAGTTGATTGTTTAGGGAAACACCACCAAGTAAGAAAGGAAGACAGCTAAAATCAAAAGATGCTACTAAACTGGAAAACAGACTATTTTAAAAAAAAGATGTCAAAGCAAAAACAATAGCAACAATAAAAAAAAACCCAAGTGATTTGCTAATACCAAAATGTGACCATTTTACCCCATCTATGAAACCAACTTGTTGCTTACACAGGACTGATCAAATTCTAAGATTAAAAAGCATTTTGCATAGATAGTTAAAGGAGCTTCTGTGAGTCAAAGTTTCCTGCAGTAGACAGAAAGAACCTCATGGCTCCTGGTAAATCTTTCTTGGGTATGTGTTGGTCCAAAGCCGCCTAACTGCAGAGGGAGATAAAAGATAAACTGATAGTTTCTTCAACTTGTGGATTCTTAAAATATAGGTTCCCTTGTCCTACAGGATCCTTCAAAGTCTGTCTTCAATTCTACTTGGCCACTTTGGAAAAGGCATGCACACTATCCAAGATGACTTTCCCTCACTGGGAATGAAGCCATTCCCACAAAGCTACTATCCTCTTTCATCTCTTCGGTCAGTCTGTGTTTATTTGAAATAAGACTTTTCAAGCTACACCTGTAGTCCTTGCATTTAGATAGCTGCAGCAGGAGGATCATGAGGTGGAGGTCTCCAGGGCTTCATAGTGAGGCCCTGACTGTGATTAATTAGTTGATGGATTAATTAAAGAAAAATAAGAATTTTTAAGTATTAAAATTCTTAAGCATCAAGCAGCATTTCATTAATGGGCAATGATTCAGAAGAATGTATTACTATCCATGTTTCATGCTTAAGATTGTGGGACATCTCAGTAGGACTGTTTCATTTAATCAGACAAGTTGAAGGAAATGTTTCTTTCAAAGTTGACAAGTGCCAGGGAGCCATTTCCACTGCTGAGGCTCAAAGCTTTAATCTGTCAATGACAGCCTTGGGCAACTTGTTCTTATCAGCTGTTGAGTTTCACTGGCAACAAAGCAGCTGCTGTCTTTAAGGATGATACAGCATCAGCAAGCTCTTCCAAAGCTGTGCGTCTTGTTGCTAAAATGATACGTTTGTGGACTGCAGAACGGTGGCTCTGGATAAGGGAGCTGGGACAGTGGATAAAGCTCTTGCCACGCAAATGTGAAGACCAAACTACAGATCTGCAGAACCAAAGTAGAAGTTGGGCAGGGCAGGTAGGTGTGGCATCTGGCTATAACCTCAGCACTCAGTAGGTAAAGACCCCAGCACTTGGAGTCCTGGGCCAAACTGGCTAGTAGACTAGCCATATGGGCAAGCTCTGGTTCAGCAACTAAAGATATCAAGAGAGACACTTGCTATCAATTTGGAGTCTCTACTGAATGTACATGCATGCACATTCACATTCACATGTGTGCACCATCCACATATACAAATGTATTCCACATACATACACATTAAAAAAAAAAGAGATTAATGTGTCTGCCCTCTTATTGTGTGGTGGATTTTCAAGTTTAGTAGCAAAAGTGCATTTATTTAAAAAAAAAAAAAAACCCTAAAAGACTGTGTTGAGGATCATTGATGCCATTTCCTCAGAAATCACCATTCAGTTCCTCATCAGTCACTTGATAAGATGCCCTTAGTAATCAAAGAGCATCTCTGGGAAGCTGAAATTAGAACCTAGGAAAACTCAATAATCTCTGAGAGAAAAAGTAATTGATGATTTCTTATATCAGGCTCTCTTATGTGTCTTTGCAATGATAATTATTCACTTAAACATAGAGTCATTGTTTCATTTTATTTTAATTTTGGCTCTTATTGATTATCAGCAAATTAAAATCTGTTTGCATTGTCATGAGTGTGAGTGTAAATACTAATACATATGTGTCCCCAAAGAGAATGGAGGTCACCTGACACTTCCAGAGGTTTTCAGTCTCAAATTGTCACATAACACTTGGATACTATCTTTATCCCATCGGTGAGTGGGTGAGTGGCTAGATGGGTGCATGGATGGATGGATGGTTGTTTGGATGATTAGATGGTGAATTGTAGGTAGGAAGATAAATGATAGATGATAGATAGATAGATAGATAGATGTTTGATAGATAAGTAGATAGATAGATAGATAGAGAGATGATAGATAGATAGAGTCTTGTGTGACCAATATTTTTGGGTGCACACTATATACACAATCTATTCTATTCACCCCAGATAGGGAGCTCATGACATAAAAAATATGGATATCAGTGAAGTTCAACTTGTTTAACAGTGAGTTTTATTGGGGTTACTTTGATGAATTAGTTACAAAGACAGCTGTATCACCAAAGCCCACTGAACATGGGTGACAGTGCACAAAAGCTGTGAACATGGAGAGCGCTGCACAGCCTGTGGGCAGATCAACATGTTGAAGAGTGTCCTTTCTAAGTGACTCTAGTCTAAATTTTATCCAGGCAGCTCAGCTGGTTTCTGCTTCTTCTGGTCCAGTCTCAGAGTCTACTTTGCAGATCTGCTTCTGTCTCCTGAGAGCGACTCTCTACTTTTATTGCTTACTCTGTCAGGGAAGCACATAGTGAATCTGGACAGTTTTAGGGACTTCCTGAAGCTATTTTTTTGCCTTCCTCCTGCTTAAAGAGCTTCCCTGCAGGGTAGAATGTTTCAATCTCAGAGGAAAGTGCTGATAGATAGTGAGATAGATAGATAGATAGATAGATAGATAGATAGATAGATAGATAGATGATAGACAGATAGATAATAGATGATAGATAGATAGATAGATGATAGACAGATAGATAATAGATGATAGACAGAAGATAGATAGATAGATAGATGATAGAAGATAGATAGATAGATAGATGATAGACAGATAATAGATGATAGACAGAAGATAGATTGATAGATGATAGAAGATAGATAGATAGATAGATGATAGACAGATAGATGATAGAAGATAGATAGATAGATAGATGATAGACAGATAGATAATAGATGATAGATAGATAGATAGATAGATAGATAGATAGATGATAGACAGATAATAGATGATAGACAGAAGATAGATAGATAGATGATAGATGATAGAAGATAGATAGATAGATAGATGATAGACAGATAGATAATAGATGATAGATAGATAGATAGATGATAGATGGATGGATGAGGGATGAGGGAAGCGGAGGGGAGGGAAGTAGAACAGAACACCATGAGAGCAGAAGGGAGGGGGAAGAAGGGGAGAGGAGGAGCAGAGAGAGAAGGGGAATAAGGAGGAGAAGAAGGAACATGAAGACGGAACTGGCACATAGTAAGTGTCTGAAATGCTATTTGAAGGACTCTTATTATTGCCATCGTAAATAAAATGTCCAATATAGTCCTTAGCATTGGAGATGCAGAAATATTCACTCCTTGCTTCCTGCCCATCTTTCTGCTGTGTTCAGAGGATTTTATAAAAGGAACTAAAACCTCATTAGATTTTTTTTTACATAAAATTAAAACGTTATCTATAGTACACCAGAAATCTATCCATTTACTTCCTAGTTCTTGTTTTCTATCCTGAGTGAAAACCTAGATGTAAAATGCCTGGCTGTTTAGTTCATCTGTCCTCAGGCTGATTTTCAAGTATTAGGAGATTTTTGCATCTCCCAGTACCACCTGCAAGGAAAATATGGAAGTTTGTTATTATCTAATGCCGTCAGTCCATTTGTCTAAAGGGCAGATATTGAGGTCCCCAGAAGTGAAGGAACTTATTGCAAGCTAATAATGCCAAAGATAACATGAGCTTCCTCATGCTCTGGGGCCAGGCTCTTTTCAATCTATCTGCCACTTCCTCTCCTATCAGTGTCTTCCAAAAAAAAAAAAAAAGAGCCGGTTCTCACCAGCTAACCTCTGTTCATCAATACACGAAAATATGGTTTACGACACCATTGTTTCTGTTGCACATCTGCGGCTCCTTTTTTTTTTTTAACCTAGAATGGAAGAAACACTCTCCTTCCAGATTCCTTAGAATGAGGGGCCCACTGCAGTCGCCTACCCTTCTCCATCCCTGTGCTTGTGAACCATTTGAGAAAGGAAGTCTAGGTAGGGTCTCACCATGATGCCTGGTACTAGCTAGTCTTGAGCATGTTGCTGGTGGACCTGACTCTCTCCTACTCCTGAATCAAAACACCTCAAATCACCCAGCAAGTGATGAAGCATGCCTCGAATTAATCCCAGTCTAGGAAATGAAAGAAAGCATATCCTGAACCTATACCCAATGGGCCAGGTTGGGGACTAGGGTTGCATCTTAGTGATGGACTAACTCTGTGGAGGTTCAGGATCTAGGTAAGAAGCATGAGCACTTAGGTCTTAGAAGAATTCTCTTCTTCCTGGCAGGAACTGAAGTGGGGAGAAATGGGTTTTCCTCAACAAAAATTGGGGGAGAGAATTTTGTTTGTTTTATTTTTAGTTTTGCATTTAACTTAATAAGACTCCATGTATAGTTTTCCAGATTATAAAATCATTTTCCTTTGACAATTTTGTGTATTTGTATAATATATTTAGATCATATGTACCCCACTTCCTCTCTCATAGGCCACTCACATTCCCCTTCAACTTCACATCTTCATATCATTGTCTTTCTTCTTCTTCATTTCTCCCCCTTTTTTGTCCGTATGCTCACTGATTCCATTTATTGTTGCCCATATGCTCCCAGGTACATCATCACCCACTAGAGCGTAGATAACAGGTATCCTACCATCGGCCACAAACTCAAGGAAAACTGACTCTCCTGGCCCCCAGCTGCCATTAACTCTCTGTCAAGAGCATCCTGATGCCTACCTCTATTCTTGTTGGAATATTGATCAGTGTTCATAGGCTGAGGGGATAGCCATGTCTGCAACGTGCTTGCTAGAAAGGCATGAGGACCTGAGCTTGAGGCCCAGGACCTGCATGAAAAAGCCAAACACAGCAGTGTACCTGCTTAAATCCCAGTACTAGAGAGGCAGCAACAGGCGGATCTCTAGGGCCTGCTGGTCAGACAGCATTCTTAAGACTTTCAGGCCAGTGAGAGACTCTGTTTCATAAAATAAAGTGCCTAAAAAGTTCACCTCTGACCTTCACATGGACATCATATACCTGAAGCTACATACACATAAATGCATATTTATATACAGTGCACACAGGCAATAAAAAATAAACATAGACATGATCACAATGGGAAAAGTTAATGGTCATTTGAGTCTGCTTATGTCAGACTCCCTCCAGAATTCTGGCCTCCTGTGTGCACATTGTTCTCCTGCACTTGTAATTGGCATCATTTCAAACATTCTCTCTTGTATCAGCATCTCTCACATGGTCATTTCCATCACATTGATCTCATTCTCAGCAAAGCTACACATTTCCAAAGTGATTTCTGGGACTTGTTTTTGAGTTACCTGCACATGCTTATGGGAATATTTTGTTCTTTTTTCAGCTATATTTAGCTCATATTTTCCCAGTAATGAGCTCTTTTTCTTCTTTTTGCAGCATTCCAGTTTGCAAATTAAAAATCAGAAAATTGTATGAGTACATAAAAACTATCCATCTGGCTTCCTCTGTACAGCCTGAGTAAATATATATTTCTAATTTTATTCATTCTGGTTTAAAGTTTTATATTTAAATTTTTGATACATATAAAACTTATTGAAGTAATGGTTCAATATATTTGTGTATAAGTAAGCATCTCTTCTTCACATTCATATTCAATCATAATTTATTAAATAAGAGGTCTTTAATCCCACTAGAACAACATTTGTAAGTATAAGTTTTTTTATAAGCCATAACACCATAGCTTGGAAAAATCAGCTTCCAGCTGGGCAGTGGTGGCACACATCTTTAATACCATCAGTTGGAAGGCAGAAATAGGGCAGATCTCTGCAAATTCGAGGCCAGCCTGATCTACAGAACAAGTTTCAGGACAAACGCTACACACACACACACACACACACACACACACACACACACGTCTTGAAAAAGCAAAAATGAAAAAAATCAGCTTCCATAGTGAGCATAACTTTATTAAGATTGTTGAAGTTAAAACTGACATTCTTTTTTATCTCAAATTTCAAAGTACCATGAACCCTGCACCTTCTTAAAACAAAAGATCCAGTATTTTTCTTTAAAGTAGAAGCTGTTGGTACGTCAGTGTCCATGAGTACTTGAATTTCTGTCACCCTTTCTCCATGACATTCCTCTGAAAATAAATTTTAGTTATTTTTAGCTTTGAACCAATTTAATTGATCAGAATCCTTCTTATACAGTCTAAGACCTGAGCCAATGGACCAGTACTTCCTTCTTAGGGTGGCTCTTCCAACCCCATTTAACCTAATCTAAAACTTGACCATAGATATTTAACATTTGTTTCCATGGTGATTTTGAAGCCCATCACATTAGTAAAATGCCCCATCCTTTGTGTCCTTCTGCATCCTCCAGGTCATATTTTGCTAGTTTTCCTGGGAAACATATGATTATAGAATTGTCATTGCCATTTTAACTATCAGTACAGAGACCTTTAAAAAGGTAATATAAAATATCAAAATAATTTCTAATAGCTAGCTCACTGTTTTAATCCATGATAAAGTGAGATAATGATAACCTGGATAAATGGAGAGACAAATGATCCAACTGCCTCATCTTAGTCTTGGAGAGGAGATGATTAGGAATGAGGCATCAGGCAAATTCTTCTACCAGTGCCAACGCTGAAATGCTGGTAAAGGTACTTAATAAAAAGTACTTACTAACAGTAATAAGAAGGCATGGAGAACCAAAATAGTTTTGGAATTAATCAAGCTTAGAACTAATAAGCATTGGGTTTGTTTGAAGGTTCTGGGGGCAGAGCATAATAACTATGTGAACTGAATACCTCAACTGAAGGTCAGTTCTCCTCTGTTGAAAGAAGGCCATCTTCTCCATGGAGGAGGCATATAGAGTGGTGAGGAAAGGAAAGGACACCCACCTAGTCAGCCAGATCAGCTCCATCAACCCAGGTGATCCATGGAGTGAGAGCTGTCACAGCCAGATTGCCCTCACATCCCTGCCAAGCATTAAAATTTCCCAACTAAGCACTCTGCTTGAAGGTAGTATAGTATATGTCATTGGTTGTACTATTTTACTTTAGTGTATGTTGTGAAGTGTAATAATGAAAATATTTGAATCTTTAAGAAATAACATGATTCTTTTTAATATGCTTATTGTTTGAAAATCTCATACATACATGTAGTATATTTTTACCATATTCACTCCACAAACAGCATGAATCTATCCAAATAAAATGGTTCTCACTTTTGTGTAACTACTTACCTTAGTCATGAATAAGATTATTAATTCATCATATTGATTGAGTAGTTTTCATTTCTACTAAATATGTATATAGATATGTGTTCATCTAGATAAACATGCAGATGGATGGAAGGATGGATGATGGATGGGTGAATGAATGGATGGTGGATAGATTGTGGATGGAAAGATAGATGGATGCTGGGTGAATAGATGGATGAAGAGTTAGGTAGATAGATGTATGAAGTAGATAGAGATAGATAGCTCAGTAGATATAGTTAGCATTGTTAATACTGAATAACGTCAGAAACTAAGACGTATTGTTCTACAAATTACTGATAACTGTAAAAATAGAAAAGCTTTTAATTAACCTCACAAAAACCATTTATGTGTCAATAGACATTAGAATTGAAACTACAGAAAAATTCCTTGTAAGTTGATCTTCTCAGCTATTTATCATGTCATAAAACACTGAAAATACCTTTATGACTTAAATTTCTTCACCGTTATATTTTATAATACATACATAAATGGAAATAGTGAAACCAACATCATATACTATACAACCTTCAAGCTAGGTAATTAGCTGGGAATTTTTAATGTTTGATAGGGATGTGAGAGAGAAATCTAAGTAAATATCTAGCATAATTGCCAACAAAATTATAATTGAGATCATAGTAATAAGACAAAAAAAAACAAGATACAGTTCTTTAAAGTTTTCATTTTTTCTAATGTGTATTGGTGGTTTGCCTGATGTATATCTGTGTACTGTATGCCCACAGTTGCCAGAAAAGGGAGTGAAATCTTCTAGAACTGGAGTTACAGACCATTGTTAGCCACTCTATAGGTACTGTGAACTGAACCTGGATCCTCTAGAAGAGTACCTGTTGTAGTAAGTTTCTGGTCCAGACTTTTTGACCTAGCCCTGAAGTTCTGACCTGCAGACCCACACACCCATAGTCCCACAGTCCCACAGTCCCACAGAGACACAGACACATTAATTTTATGCTGATCGGCCTAGGACACAGCATATAGTTTGCTAGCTCTTTACCCTTAAACTAACCTATGATTCTTATCCTGTTCAGCCATGTGATTCAGTACCTTTTCTTAGAGCAGCATTTCAGCTTCTTTCCTCTGCTTCTGCTGGCAACTCATCCGGCTCTCTCTAGCCTCTCTGTGGTGTCTCTGTTCTGCTCTTCCTGTTCCCAGAGTTCTCTTAGTCTGGTAGCCCTACCCACACTTCCTGTCTGCCTGTGGCCAATCAGTATTTTTATTAAACCAGTAGGCAGGACAATTATTTACAATGCAACAACATAATTCCACTACAAGTACCCAGTGCCCTTAACAACTGGACCATCTCTCCAGCCCCAACACACAAAATTTTGAAACATAGTAGTATTATAGATATGAAAAATAGTCACAGAAAGAAGAAACTGTTTCTATCAGATAAACTGGGGATATCATCAACATCTTTTATTTCTTTGCCCTTTTTTATATTTTTTTCAATAGAAATGTGTCTTTATCAGTCACAACAATGAAATTCCCAAAACTGATGATCCCTCTGCATAGTAGCTTGGGTCTTTAAAGGCTAGAAAAGGCTGTTTCTCATCCACAAGGAGCTCCAGATTGAGAGAGTGAAGACATCCCAAGAGAAAGGAGCCATAGGGTTCCCCAGTTAGGCAACATCCTAGCAAGACTATAAACTGGCTTCCTTAATGGAACCAGAGTCACAGATGCCTTCCAGAGAAATCCAGCTGCAGCTGCATCTTTTGTCCCGGAGTTACCCGTGTGGTACTCTCCACTCTTAACTCAGGCAACTATCATTCAACAGCATCAATGGTTCAAAAAGGCAAAACTTGGTGGTTGTGTTCAGCTCCTCTCCTCTTTCGGTTGTCTTCTTGGGGGCCATGAATATGCTCAGAACATCAAGAATCAGAGTGGCCTCCTAGAAATGTCTCCAAATCAAATAAGACAACTGTGTCATCTTCTCACTAACAAGGGACTATCTACAGAGCCACTTCTCATGATAAAAGTTTGAATATGACAAATAGACCCATTTTGAGGTGGCTGGGGTGCTATACTTTCACATTAACACAGCACAGCTCTCCCTACCCTGCAGACTTATAGCTCAGCTGTGTAAGTGATGTGGCACTGGCCTTAAGGTCCTGCTCTTGTGTTCTTCTAAACAAGTAT
Source organism: Sigmodon hispidus (assembly GCA_004025045.1). NCBI lineage: Eukaryota > Metazoa > Chordata > Mammalia > Rodentia > Cricetidae > Sigmodon > Sigmodon hispidus. Next base: position 109,251 of record PVIH01004350.1, read on the forward strand.
AATCATATCTTTTGTCTCTGTAATAATAACATCTGCTAATATTTAGGATGTGTGAAAAGGATGAATGGAAAGAAGATAAACAGATCCAATGCAGCCTTCAAAGTCCAGAGTTGTGTGTGACTGTCTGTTTCAATGAACTCTTATATATTTCCTTTTTAAATATTTATAGACAACTCATGTCAAACACTACAGATCCATGAACCATGCATGTACTACTTGCAGCCTGTTAGTTTAATAAATTACTCTAGCAACACACATTTTATCGGAGGCAGTTCTAATGGGGTGATGCAGAGGACTTCAATGCGATCAGATATCACAGATGTATAAAATCAAAACACTGACAGGAATATAGTGAAAGGGAAGATTAACCTCAGCTTCAGCTCGCTTTTATTTCCACAGCTCTCCAGTTTTAAATCGGGCTGTTCTTTTGCAAGCTCTGTTTTTGTGTGGGCATAACTTTGTCTTTCATCTGGGTGTTTATTCATCTGACTGAAAGAGCTTTAAGCCCTCTTGAAATATTAATTTGTCTTTAACGTTTAGCTATCTAAGACTCCCTGGGTGAAGATGAAATCATGCTGGGGGGAGTTTTGATTTAACAAATGGCCATTGAACAGGAGCCTTTGATCCTCAAATCGACCCTTTGAGGGACTGAACTTCGAGCAGATCAAAGTTGGCATGGTTGGTGGTTGGCGATGAAAGGATTCTGGCACTTCCTAGCTGCCGTGGGCTGCCGCAGCCAGCTAGGTAGGGATTATAGATGTTCCTAAATGCTTACTCACCTCAAGAATTGGATGGGGACAGAGGTAAACAGATGAATGATCACCTTCTTTGAACCTGGAGTTGCATGTCCCCATGGCTTCTTTGCTCCCTAAAGATTTTTGTTTGGTTGGTTTGGTTTGGTTTTTGTTTTGTTGTTGTTTCTTTCATTGAAAATTGATTTTTTTTCATACAATATGTTCTGGTTATAGTTTCCTCTCAGCCTACCTCTCTCAGTTCCCCTCCCCCGCCTCTTCTTCCATCGAAATTCACACTCTTTGTGCCTCTCATTGGAGAAAAAAAAAAACAGATATCTAAGAAAGAGTAATAAAAATATATCACAACACACAAATTCAAATATGACAAAACAACCGAAGGGACACAAAGAAAAAGCCCCAGAGACACACATAGACATAGAGACACACATTTTCACACACACAGGAAACCCATTTAAAACCTCAAGCCAGAAGTCATAATACATATGCAAAGGGCCTGTAGAGTGGGGCAGTGTGTGCCCTGACTTAGCACTGTGAGACAAAGAGCATCCAAATATGCCACTGAGTTCACTTTATGTTGGCCATAGACTAGCTGGCCTGGGACCTCCCCTTATGAGTGGTTGGTTTTCCTAAGCGAGATTTTCTTGGATAAAACTTAATCCTTCATTTGCAAGTTGGCGATCAATTGAAGATGGTTTCTGTGTTAGGGATGGAGGCCTGTGTTCAATTCTTCTTTCAGCTCTAGGATCCCATGTGGCGCAGACCTCTACAGACTCTGTGCATGCTGCCTCCATCTCTGTGAGTTCATATGTGTGTGTCAGCTCTGTTGTATTTATTTCTTAAAAAAAATTTTTTATTTATTTATTACACATTTGCCTGTGTGAGGGTATCAGAGCCCCTGGAACTGGACTTATAGACAGCTGTGAGCTGACCTGTGGATGCTGGGAATTGAACCCAGATCCTCTGGAAGAGCAACTAGTGCTCTTAGCTGCTGAGCCATTTCTCCAGCCCCCTCCTGTTGTATTTATAAGGCCTTGATTGCAGGTGTCCTCCATCCCCTCTGGCTCTTACACTCTTCCTTCCTTCTCTTCCAAAGAGTTCCCTGAGCATTGAGAAGAAGGATTTGATGGAGGCATCCCTTTTAGGACTGAGTGTTTAAAGACCTCTCACTTTCTGTATACTGTCTGGCTATGAATCTCTGTATTTATCTACCTGCTGCAGGAGGAAACGTCTATGATGATGGCTGAGCAAGGCTCAAATCTATCCATACAGCAGGAAGTCATTACAAGGCATTTTATTGCTACATTTCTTTAGCAGTGCAATAGTATCTGGTTTTCCCCTAGCCTGTCTAGTCTCAGGTTCTTGAGCATCCAGCATTGGGTATGGGTTCCATCTCATGGAGTGGGCTTTATGAACTCAGATATTGGTTGGTTATTCCTACCATCTTTGTGCCGCTGTTATATCAGTGTACCTTGCAAGGAAGTCACCACTGTAGATTGAAGGATTTTTAGCTAGGCTGGCATTTACTTTTCTCCTTTGATAGCATGCAGAGTACCTTCCAGTACCATGAATACTAACCAGGAGAGGCACAAGCTTTAGGTTGGAGAACATGGCCACTCAATGACTTGTGCAGATGTTGACGTTAACAGGGCTGTACTGTTAGTTCATGGAGTTAGTTTATTGGTGGCTCATGCCACCAATAGCCTTAGCAATGTTAATTTCCTAGTGTAAAATTTCTCAATCATGGCTTTTCAGGCTCTGTTGCCTGCGAAGTTTCTACAATTTTTAAAAATTAAAAGGAAAAAACAATTTTCATTTACATTTATTAAGAAAATAAGGGCTGGAGAGAAGCCTGGTGGCTAGGAGCTCAGATTGTCCTTGTAGAAGACTTGAGTTCAGGTCTCAGCAACTACACTGGGAGGTTCACAGATGCTTCTTACTACAACTCCAGCACCACCCTCTGGAGTGTCTCCCTCTTTTGGTCCATTGTCACCGAAGTAGCCAATATGCCTGTCTTAGGAAGTGCATATACATCCTAATGGGCCCCAAGATGAGATTCTGCCAACAGAGAGGAACAGCTAATATCATGATACCCTGTTCTGGCCTCAAAGAACACCTCTATTCACAAGGACAAGCCCACATGTCTTAGTCAGGGTTTCTATTGCTATGAAGAAACACCATGATGGTGGCAACTCTTATAAAAATGAAAAATAAAAATAAGCATTTAATTGTGTTGACTCACTTACAGGTCAGAGGTTCAGTCATTATCATCATGGTAGGGCATGGTTGTGTACAGGCAGGCATGGTGCTGGAGAGGTAGCTGAGAGTTCTGTATCTCACAGGCAACAGGAAGTGAACTGTCTCACTGGGTGTGGCTTGAGCATATTTGAGACCTCAAAGCCCGCCTCCACTGTGACATGCTTCCTCCAATAAGGCCATACCTCCCATTGGTGCCACTCCTTTTGGGGGACATTTTTTCAAATCACCAAACCATATGTAGCCACAACTACATATAATTAAAAATTCAGTAAGTCTCTTTCTTAAAAGGAAAAAAAAAAAAAAGCTTGTGCACATAGAACACAAGATGGGCTGTGATGAAAAGGGTAGAGACAAAACCAACGAGTTGCTGTGAATAACTGAAAAGTACTTTCCAGAAGCATATAGGCTCTCTCTCAAGGTATAAGAGTTGTTGTCAAGTGCAGACACTGACCTTGCTAAAGATGGTTCAGAACATCTGGACTTATTAGCAGCCTTGATTGTCACCAGGAGGGCACACCTCTTCTGATACTATCATCTTCTTTTCTCCCACAGATGGAGAGCTCTCCATTTCCAATGAAGATGACTCCCTAGAGAATGGGCAGTCCCTGAGCTCCAGCCAACTCTCTTTGCCTGCCCTATCAGAAATGGAGCCTGTACCAATGCCCAGAGACCCCTGCTCATTTGAGGTGCTCCAAGCTTCAGATATCATGGATGGACCAGGTAATGGCCTGGCAGAAGCATTGGGTGGGTCTCCATGATGTTACAGTCTCCTGGTGGGACTTGGAATGCCCATTTTAACCATTCAAAGCATGAAGACCTTGAAATGTGGGAGAAGATAATGTCATAGTTGTCTGTACATAACTGAGTCTAAGAAAATATGGGTGCTATTTTCACATAACGTTTTATAGTTTGTTAAAACCCTTCTGTAACTTAAATCACTTTAAAGGTATAACTTGTCTTATACTATTGATGGCTTGAAATATTGTTTTCTAACACTCATCTTGGTTAAGATAGATCAAAAGAATCCTATCCCTCTATAGACCTGTCTAATTCTCCTGTCCCAAAGGCCTGGCCACACTATCTAATTTCTAGTCCTAATACACTTATCAATGATTCTACCAGTTTAGTAAATTTACTAGATACAGCCATTGACATATTTGTTGAATTGTATACAATTTCCCTGCTAAGCTGCAGCTGCCTGTAGTTTGAATGCCTTCTGGTTATTATTGCCTCCCTTTTTGGTCCCCTGTCACCCAGGAGCCAATCTGCCTCTCTCAGAAAGTACAGATCCCTCATAACCAGCCCAAACCAACAGAAAGGTACAGTAGATGTCAGATGAGCTGGGAAAGGAGCCTCAGAGACCACCTGGAGTTGGGTGAAAAGACTGCGGTCTTGGTATAGCATCTGCACTCATGGAAGGAGGCGAGAGAGGTTGTTTTCCCCAAATTGGTTCTCGCACTTCAGTGTAGGACCTGGCTAGCTGTCATTCAGTGCTGATTTAAAACAATGTCCCTTGAGGTGGGGAAAACTCAGGGTGTCAAGGGGTCTTTGCAGGGTTGTGCTGCTGTGTAGACATTACTTTCTCCAGGGAAGAAGAGAGGCAGGGAAAAACAAGAATCCTTTATAAACCGCCACCTTGTAGCAGTCTTGGAAGGCAGAGGGGACAGACAATTGAGCTCTGTTTTGTCCTTTTAAATTTTCAAACAGGAACACTAAATTTTCAATTTTCAACCCAACTTCCCTTGTACCACTAGAATCTGACAGACTCCTTTAGTGAAATCTAACTGAGCGCCAGGGTCTTACCATTCTTACCCTGGTTGCCCGCACAGTAGGAAGCAGTAGGCTACCACTTCTTGGCTAACAAAGGAACCTATCATAAGGCTCCTGTGGAAAAAAGATGAGTTAGGCCCAAGGGAGGGAAAGTTAAAACAAGACAGTGGGAGATAAGATGTGACTTGGTTGCCAGGTACTTATCTAGCATGCACAAAGCCCTGGGGTTCAATCTCTAGAATCATGTACCTAGTTAGTTCCAAGGCAAAGTGGTACATACCTTGGAACCCCAGCACTCAAGAAGTAGAAGCAGAAGAACTGGAAGTTCAAGGTCAACCAGCCCAGAATGTATGAGACCTTGGAAAGGAGAGGGGGAAGAGAAGAAGATAGAAGGGACAAAATAAAGAATACAATCAGAAGGCTGGCAAACAGGAAGTGAGGGAACTGGACAAATAAAGAGGTGTCGCCTTTGCACATCCTCTGTGTTGTGAGAATTTATAGAGCCAGGCTGGGCGAGAGTGTGTCCTCAGAACTGGAGTCCTCACTGAGAGCTTGGCTCTTAGTTCTGACCATTCCAGAGCCTGGAAGAACAGCCACCGGAGCCTGTGTGCATAGTGGACAACCTTGTCCACCGCCACCTGGTATCCCTGATCACAAAGCAAGACCCAGTGGACATCACCAATATTCTCCACCAGTTCCTTCTATTAGCAAAGGAAGAACTCAGGGACCCAAGGAGAAATGCTGGCTCTTCTTGTTCAGTTTAGGGGACAAGTTCAAAGTCCTTGTTCTACTCACTGTCCTGTTAGTTGTGCCAGAGGTCTCCTGAGTCGCACAGCAGGGCATCTGTGGACTTTGGGTGATGCAGGCTCAGTCTGAAGTGGTGACCTTTCTCATGTCCTTTCCCTCCTTCCTTACCCTCCTGACCCTCTCTGTCGGCCTCCCTTTTCTGCCCCTCCACATCCCAGCTGCTTTCTTGGATTTTTCTTGTCCTTGCTTTACTTCTTCATGTGCCCATGATGGCCTGCAGTGGGCAGCACTCTGCTGTCTTGTGGGGCTGCCAGTGTCCCTGTCCTGTGTCCCTGGCTGACCTTCACCACGTTTGTGTAATGTCTCTTGTGTATCATGTGGTTGTTTGTCCCCTCAGTGGCTCAAGAAAGCCCCTCTGCCAGTGAGTCTGGAGCCCTCCTGTCCCAAGATCCTTCAGCCAAACCAGTTCTGTTCCTGCCCCCCAAAAAACCTGCTGCTTTCTCTGGAGACCATGAGGAGACCCCAGTGAAGCAGCTGTCCCTTCTCAAGCAGCCCCCAGCCCTGCCTCCCAAACCCACTGCCCGGATTGCCAACCACTTAACAGGTAAGTCCAGCATCTTCTAAAGCACACAGCCCCTCCCTCCCTTCATGGGATAGTTTCTGTTTCTCTTGTTCTTTTTATATGAAGCCTTAATAGACATCTCAGGGAAGATGACCCTATGGGGTGTTTGGGTGTTTGTATATGTGTGTTGGTACATGAGGTCATGACCAGAGTTTATGTCTCTGTGTCAAGAAGCATTTGATATGCAATTGCCAGTCATATGCCAAAAGCCTTCAGTGTTATCTGTTATATGTGTATCTGTAAGTATGTACATTGTATTTATGTGACTGATTCAAGATTATTGCCCATTTGGGTAAATTAGAATCAATGTCAAAATGTTTACACAGGCTAAGAAAAGTGCTTTTCTTCATAATGAATCTGTTAAGGCTTTAAATGTTTGTACATTATTGATCTAAAGTCTAGAATATTTCAGCAATTAAAACTAATTTCATTCATTTACTGTCAGTTCTCTTTTAAAAAAAAGAAAAATGCTAGGTTTGATGATGCATGCCTATAACCTCATCACTTGGGAGGTGGAGGGTTGAGGACCAGGAGTCAAGATCATCCTTGGTTACTGAGCAAGTTAGAGGTCATCCTGAAATACATGATCCCTGTCTCAAAAAGCAATTGCAATAAAATAACCAACAAGTTGTGTGGGAGATACTTTTAGAGAAAGTAAGGCTTATCAGAGTTTCTGTAACATGCTTTTTGTACCACACACTCTGTGTGGTTAGTGAACATATACATAGATAGTTGGGTGTATAATGAAATTGCATTTCACCATTCATGATATAATCAGACACCTATTAACTACTTTTATACAGCATGTTTAGTGTTTTTGCAAATAGTATCTAAGTGACCTCTGTAACATTTTACAACAGGTAATGGGGTAGGAAGTAGGGAAACACACTTCAAGTAGACAGACTGAGAGTCAGGAAAAAGAAGTGACATCTTCAGAGCTGGCAGGACTCTGCAGTTGGAGGCATGGCTGGAACCTGAGCATCCCACCTGCTAGCACAGTATCTCCACAGTAGCAGGGTATCTGTCTATACAGTCTGGCTTCAATACAGACCGATGCCAAACCATGCAATGCCAATGCCCCCATCAATTTCAGCTGCGTATTTATGATGTGAAAGGGTGGGGGGATGGTTTTTTTCTCCCACTAAGAACCATTCAACACATCAATAGCATATCAGTTTAGTATCCCAACATTTTAATTCACATAAAATCAAAGGTGAATAGACCTCCCTCTAAAATATATACCCACTGCCTATGGAAAAAAAAATCAAACATCACCCTGCATATTGCCTTTCTACCTGCTTTTTGCACATAGCAATGTGTGAGCTCAATCTCTTGTTAGTAACTATTGTACAGTGTGGTTTTATCAGCTTTGTGCAGATCAAAAGATTTTTCTACATTCTTAACTGTAGAAAATATGGTGGTGAGCATCTGCAGTAGCCTGCATATGTTCTTTTAAGGTTTCCTGGTGGTATTTTTAGGATTAGAACTACAAAGTCAAAGTTTTATACTCTTTACACCTTGGACAACAAACACCACTTAAGAAGAATTCAGTACTATGTAGAATAAACCCCTACATGTTCATATTGTCCATATTTGCTAAACATGTCTGCCATAGACAGAACACTGTATTATTCCAGAAGTGGACACAACTCTGTGCAAGTCTAATGAATATGTATTCCATCAGCCCTCTGTATCCATGAGTTTTAAATCTGTGGTTCAGGCCAACCACAGATCAAAAATATTTATAAAAATTCTGTACTAAATATGTCCAGACTATTTTTGTCATTTCTTTAAATAGCATGATGTTACAGTTATTTACCCAGTATATGCATTGAATTAGGCAGTAAATGTCATTTAGAAATAATTTAAAGTATAGGGGAGGTATGTGTATGGTTTATGTAAATACTATGCTATTCTGTAGAAAAGACTTAAGTATGCATGAATTTGGGTGTCTATGGAAGTCCTAAGCCAGGCCTCTACAGAAATCAACGGGTGGCTGTAGCAGAGTGTTCAAGCAAATGCCATTTGGAGTAGAGCCATGGTTTGGTGTAGCCTCACAAAGAGCCTGAAGAAGACTAAAACCCTATTGACCTTCATGGATTGAAGGGCATTTGTAGAGAACTGGGGAAGGGATTACATGGAAGAAGACTCTGGAAAAGGTAGAGGTAGAGATGTTTTAGGTCACTTCAATGGCTCAGCTGGGATAAAGACTCCATTTATTAATGGAGAGTTTGATTAAAACCACCTAGAGACAGGGTTTATTGGGTAGTGGCCTATAAAGATTTGTATTTTGTTCCCTAGAAGTAACAAGGTTTGGAGGGTTTTGGGTGCTATGATGGAATGAGCCTTTAAATCATCTTCCTGAAGGACAGGTGGGTGGCACATGCGTTTAGTCCCAGCACTTAGGAGGCAAAGGCAGGAAGATCTCTCTAAACTTAGGCTAACTTAGTGTACATAGGAAGCTTTAGGCTAGCCAAGACTACATAGTGAGGCCTAGTCTTAAACAAACAAATAAACAAAAACCCTTTCTGGGTCACTGTGTAGAATGAGCATAAATAGGAAACAGTTGAAGTTGTATGTCAGAAACCAACAAAGCTACCTGTGGGCTGTGCCCCTCAAAAGTACTAGTAGTTGAATGAAATTATCTGAGCCAGAAAATCATCATTGCAATCTGAACAGGCAAGAATCCACTAGCAGTGGAAGAAAGATGGGAAAGAATACAGAAATTTTAATTCACAACATCCTCTAATTTATTTAGTAGTTTATCTAGTAGATGAAGTGACGTGGCAATCTCACTGTGAGTTCAAGAGCTTGAGGGGACCAGCCATGCATGGGAGCCTGTCCCATGAGGGACAGAGGACATCTCTGAGTGCATCTATATGATACATATAACAGGGGACCAGCCATGCATGGGAGCCTGTCCCATGAGGGATAGAAGATATCTCTGAGTGTATCTATATGATACATATAACTTGGAACAAATGCATAAAAATATATTACAACCTTGTCTTGTGCATGGTTATGTCTTAAACATGGTAAAGCTAAGATTGGGAAAGGTGTTGGTGTCTAGGGACTGTCAAGCTAATGCTATCCTTGTGGGTCTGAACTCCACTACACTTGCATAATTTTCATAAATGAGCAATCAGTCATAATGATCTGTATCACCATGAAGAGCTCGGTTAACTCGGCTGTGTTACTAATTGCTCTAGAGACATCTGGGCCATGTCAGAATAAATTAATCAACGAAGACTTCCGGAACTCGAAATTGAGACTTGTGAGTGGCTGGTATGGTCTCATTGTTGTTCTGTTCATGTCTAAAAGAAAATGCTGGTCAACTGAAAGGCAGCAAACATGACTGAAAGAGGTGCGTAATAGTCTAACAAAACAGGGAGGAAATGGAAGCCTGAACAGGAACAGTGTCCAGCTTCACAATCAGAGAAGCATGCAGAAATCTCTCTCCTTGAGAATTCACTTCCACTTTATCTGGAAAACCTCAGTGGATTTGGGGACTGTGTATCTTCTAACTCGCAATGCTTCCGTCGGGTGGAGAGAAGCCCTTACTCTTCCTGTGTTCTTGCCCTCCCCCTCTCCCACCTCCTTTTCACCACCATCAGCCTGCCGAGCAGCACAGGGTTGAGAACTGCTGGGCATTAGAGTCTTGCCTTGATGGAAGCACAGTCTCCAGTGGAACTGCCTGTGTTATGCCTGTGATACAGGGTGAATGAGTCTCAAAATGGGTTCTTACTGGAATGATAGATAACCCCAGAGGGAAAGTATGATCAGGGTAAAACTATGTTTCCCACCTTTCCAAGTCTCCACCATTTGCTTTCCTAAGCATCCTTACCCAGGAGCTATATGTTAAACATTATATGACTAACCAGTACCTTCTGTATCCTTCTGTATGAGGAACCTGTGAGAAGAAAGTATCCTATATGTGGTAAATGAATGAAGGATAATTCATGGTGGCATGGCTCCATGGCCTGACCATCACATCTGAGTAGAAACTGGAAAGCTAGAATTTGAAAACCTTACTAGGTACCATTTTGTCTTTCAGGTACATACCATTCTCATTCTTACCTCCTTCTTATAAAAGAGAACCAAGAAATACGAAGATGTTGATGTGGTTAGACAGCTAGTAAATAAATCATCAGTTTTCTTGGTCTCTAATCTTTGTGTGTTTATATCCAATTAACAAATTAGAAAATCTGCTTGTTTATTTTCATGATTTACATTAGCCTGCTCAGGCTGCCATATCAATTAATATAGACTAGATGGTCTTATGCAACAAAAATTAACTTTTGCAGGTCTGAAGAGATGGCTCAGTGGATAAGAACACTTGTTTCTCATGCAGAAGACCCACATTCAGTTCTCAGTACCCACATAGTGGCTCACGACCATCTGCAGCTACAATTTCAGGGGATCTGTCACCCTCTTCTGACCTCTGAAGGCACCGGACATTAATAGGGCACACACGCATACATGCAGATAAAACATTCAAACACAGAAAATACATTTTAAGAAGTCTTTTTAAAAAAATTAGTTTTCATCATTTTGGAGGCTAAATTCAAGGTCAGATAACAATAATAAAAAAATAATACAAATATGAACATGTAGTAATCACTGTAGTACTTCCATAACACTCCCAGTGTGTTAGGTGCTATAAGTAACCAACAGATTATCTGAAGTATACAGAAGTTGTGTATAGCCTGTCTACACATCCTAGTCATTTGTTGTGAGGCCCCTGAGTGTCTTCTGGTGTGGGTAGCAAGGACTCCTAGTATTCACAAGAAGTGACTGTACTTTCAGCAAACTTAAATTATTTCAGATTTCAATGTATCATAGTGTCTGCAACTACAATTTTGTCTAACAAACAACACCTATGCCCTATAGACTTTTCCAGGGCCAGCACTTAAGCATGTCTGATGAGTATACGTAAATACATTTTTGTTTTCAGTGAAAGGAACCCAGAAAAAGATGGACTTAGCATTTATTCTTCAAGAGTTATCAGATGGTACACACTCCCCAAAGCCTTCACTTTCTCACATAAGAGCATGTTCCGGGGCCACGTGACTTGCCTTACAGCAGTGGCCGTCTTCAGTAGTGGTTTCCCATTGCTATTGCAGTTTTTGCAACTCACATCCCAGACCATGCAGCAACCAGTAAGCAGGGCCCTGTCTTGAACGTCACTGTACTGCAAGTTAAAGTACCTTGTTAAAAAGAAATCCTCTACCCACCCGTGGTGCCTGCGAACCGAGCAGGGATGAGTTCCAAAAGATTAGTGGGAAGCCTATCACTGCACAAAAAAACCAGACGGGTATCGCAGATCTGAGCAAGGAAGAGTCTGTCCATTTTAATAGCTGAAGCTCCTCCAAACCTGCCCACTAACAGTAGCTCTTTGCTCCTCAGCTCTCAGACATTTTAAAAAACAGCCCAAGAGGTAGATTTCATGAGGATGAGAATTTAGTTTGCTGTGTTCCTTGCTATGACCTGCTGATTGATGGTCACTTTGGGGAACGGGGGGGGGGGGGGGGGGGGCCCAAGGGGGAGTTGCTGTGAAGCCTTTTAGGAATCTGTGCACTAAATCTGAGAGTCAAGGCTAGTGATGACTGGCAGCTATTCTTTAATATATATAATATATACATATATAATATATATATATAAAATCTCTTTGAATCACTTGTGTTGAGCTAATTTATACATTCACCGTGCATACCTTCCCTTATAGTAGATCCCTGTATTCTCTATGTAGTGTTTTCTTCTGTCTGCTCTAAATTTAAAGCTCTGTTTCCCACGGCTGCATCATCTGTTTCTAGTGTTCTATGAAGAGATGGTCATGCTTTTGCTCGTCCTGATGACTGTGATTTTCATCAAATCTCTTCTCTGTTCTTATCTGTTTCATATATAACAGCCTTCCACAGCCCACCATGATGGGGAATTCCTTTCCTGATGTTTACCTATAGACCCCTCCCATGTTTGCCTATCCTGGGGACAGCTCAGAGGCACAGCACTCTACCAGACTCTCCCTGGCAATGATAGCATTATCCATTGTCATAAGAAAATAAATAGTATCATGTATTTTTATATAGGTGATTTGCAGTGTCTAGCAAAAGAACTACATACCTTCTTACCACATTTTTGGGGGGTGGGGGACATGATTGTCTTTATTTCCATGGTAATTCTTAGAGTTCACCTGGCTGTTACCAGGAACTCTATTAAAAAGAATGTAATTGAATTGTATGTCCTGCAAGGGTGACATGCCTGGGTGGCCCAGTGGTGAGTGACCCTTATCTGCTACCCATCAGTTCTTTTCAATGAGATAGAATCCTCATTGTAATCCTCCCAAGAAGGCATCGGGAAAAGTTAATTTGAGAATGCAAGTATTCACTTCTTAAAAGGGGTTAAACCAAATTCATTTGCTGTTGTTGGTGTCTGCTACAGTGGCCTTTGATTCAGGATTAGAAGGTTTCTGAATGTATTGGTCACAAATGCCTGATGCATGCTGTAGTTACCCTGTCTTGGCCTGATGTGGGGCATTGAATGTGGGCACTTCCCTCTGCATCAATGCTCCTTACAAGGGCTCAGTCAGAACATTTTCCCTTTGACCAAAGCAGGACTTCAGGCTGCCGTGAAGCCTCTGGGGCATGCTCGTGTGGTGAAGGAATTGATGATGTTCCCATGAGCGCTCTCCTTCAAGCAAGGGGAACTCTGATACAGTGCTGAAAATAAGTCCCAAGTGCATGTCTTAAGGGTTTCTTATGTCTTGGGTAGAAAACTTGTATCTCTGAGACACCAGAGCATCTAACATGCTGAACCCAGGTGACAAAAGACTGAGAAATTCTTCCAACACCTTTGTGCATTAGGGACTAAGAGCTACAATTATTGATGTGCACTGCTCACATATCCTTGGTTACACATCTGTACTTATAAGTGCCAATTTAAAAGTTCATTGGTAGCTGTGAAAAAGAGACTGAAAATAGATGACTTAGATGCCCTTTCTTTGAAGCACTTGGGACCAGGAATGCCTCAGATTTGGAGAGTGTTTGAGATTTTGTAATATTTTTATACATGTCATGTAGTTCAGTCATCTTGGTGATGGAATCCAGGTAGGATCACAAAATTCTGTTATTCCATATATACCTTATATGCATAGCTTGAAGGTAGCTTTATACAGTATTTCAGTGAACATGAGTTTTTTGCTTTGATCCATCACATAAGGTTAGGTGTGGTGTATTTCAGATGTGTGCGCCTTTTAAGTTTTTGGACTAGGGATATTCTATGTGGGTTCATTTACCTTCCACTGATTCATGCTCATGTCTTGAAGTCCTCCATCAAGAGAAACTGGTAGCATAAATAATCTCCAGTTTTCATTTTTTCTCTCTGAAATCATAAGCCAGAGCTGTTGTATTGGAAGTATGAGCCTCTCGGGTTTCAAGACTCTGTGACACTCACAGTTTGGGTTTATCTTCCATGTTCCTGGAACTGGTAATTCTTGCTTCTTCCACTCCATCAACAGAGGCAGCTTTATGGATATGCTGCATCTCCATCAGCTTAGTGACAGAAATGAGTGAGCAAGCAGGGCTGCATCTTCCAGCAGCCTCAGATCTGTCATCATAAATGCCAGCAGCCGAGTGTGTCCTCCGGCAAAAGGCATGAATGCCACTTATTAGTAGAGGCAAAGGGTTTGATTCAGTCACTATCCAGCTATGAGAGGAAATTTTATCCCTGAGTATACTCAGCTAATGAGACTGAAGTCCAAACTCTCAGTTGCTAATTCTGTCTCATGAAGTATAATGTGCATCACAGCCACACACTGGATCATAGATAACAGCTTCTCTTTCCAAACACTCCAAAGACTTTCTCCAGCTTGCTAAAGAGAGTAGCGGCAACAATGCACACTGCATCCTCAAGGACCTCCTCGACTCCCGCTGTCCTACCTCAGGCTAGGAAGCATCAGCATTGGTGGATTTTCAGAGACATGACAAGAGTCCCTGATAGTAATATTGTGAGTGGTGCAATTCCCAGGGCAAGGTCATAGAGCTGACCTTCAAAGTGAACTATAGATGAGGTGAGAAGCATTATGGTGTTTATTGCAGAGTTAGGTCTCCATTAGTGAATTCGTATGGCACATCAAGGACTTCAGTGGGGGTCACTTATCATAGACGCTCTGCTCACTGATCTGGAGACCTTGTAAAAGTAGGCAAAGCTACCTTATGGTAGCTTTCCCAGAGGTGACTCAGCCCTATGTCAGCTGAGGCCTCAGACTGACCTGTAGCCCTCTTATTCCTTCAGTGCCTACTTACTTCCGGAAATAAATCCTAATGATGGTCATATAGCCATTGCACAGATGAGAAAACAGAGGCTGAGGAGTGTTGAATGTCTCGAGCAGAGTACTGCGCGAATTCTGTTTGGTATTATAATAAAACCCAGAGCCAGATATTGGGGAAAAGATGAAATAACAGAGAGACAGAGAACAAAGCCAATTGAGCCAATTCTCACCCAGCCAAGTCCTTAGGCTGAATGGGGGTATGTCCTATCCACACAAGTCATCAGACTGATGGGGCATGCAGGGAAAAGACTGACCTTCTGCATTCTCCCACTTATGTTTCTCTCCCCACCCTGCTATTTCAATTCCTGGACCAAATTTTTAGTGCTAGGATTAAAGATGGGTACTACTACTGTCTGGCTGTTTGTCCTTGAATTCACAGAGATCCAGAGAGATCTCTGCCTCCTGAGTGATGGGATTAAAGGCATGAGTCACCGTTCCCTGACCTTCATAGCTTGGCTATGGATGACTCTGACCTCTGATTTTCTCACTATTTTTTATGGGATATATAATAAATCACCACATATACCCTTTCATGTCAAAAATTTTAAAAGGTTGTAATTAATATAAGAAAACTATATACAATAGATACAATAACTATATGCAGTATATACAAGCAATAATTACATCAATAATGTCCAGTCCATTAACAATTGACAAATTCAAAGAAAATATTTTATAACTTATTCTATTTTGGTGAGTCCAAAGGATTGTGCCTAATTCACTTTCTATCTAGCTTGTGTTACCAACTGAACGCTACCTTTAATGTCTCTCATACTTACACACTTAACACTTTTTGGTGAGTTTCTTTTCTGAAACTGTAACTAAGAAATAAATATAACTATCTCATCTTCAACTCCCTCAGAGACCTAAAAAAGAAGTAATATTAACTTAGTAAACAAGAAGTGCAAGCAAGGAACTTCCAAAAATGTGAAAAATGACAGAATCAGCTGGCTAACAGTCACCCAGAGTTCTTCTGCAGTGTTGGGGCATCCATCATTGGCCTACAGGCCTAGCATATCAGACAGACATATATATGAAGCAGTTTATTCTTAAAGACCTTCTTACCTTGTCCTGGCAAGGTTTGGCAGTTCTTTCTTATGTGTCCTGCTTGTCCATTTTGGACATCATACTGTCAGCAGTTGACACAAAAGCAATTTTTTGCTCAGTGGCTGACTTTTGCCACAAAGGAAATCAACTCCATATGCAGTTTCTTTGATGCCCATCATCATCTCTGAAGTAGATTGGTGCTGCCAGGAGCAGACATGTCTCATTGTCATAAAAATAAAAATAACCTATGTTAGATGCCATATTCTGTAGATCTCTGAAGTGTATGAAGATGACCTGTCTATCTAAAATAGATCTCTCTGACCTTGCAAGCATTTCCAATATGACTATAATTGTAATGACTAACCACTAACTTGAAGTTCTTTATATCCTAATTAGTTGATAATTATTTTCAAGAACTAGCAACTTGAATTACATTGTTAGAAGAACAGTATAATACCTTGAACAAGAGTAGAAATATATGTATAGTAACAAAATTAATCTCAACTTTGTATCAATACACATAATTTGTATATAATATACAAAAATCCAATCCATTTTAAAATATTTAACACTATTATGCTTTTTAAAAGATTCAGTTAATCTCCCTTGTATCCTATCATATCTGTATTCCTTTTTTCTTTCTTTTCAAACACGTCTGAATCTAGTCTCCCTTGTTCAGCTTCTTTTTTTCTAATCATAACCAATAACAATTTGTAACCAGTCATCCTAAATAATAACAATTATCTATAACCCATTGAAAGGCCAAAAACCATCCACCCCACCTCTTGGGCATGTGGGTGTCCTGTTCTTAAATTTACTTCCTGCTGTCTGGATGTGATGGCATCTTTGGAGGATCCTGAAAAGAAAAACATAGGTTAATTGTCAAATCCTGGGATAGGTAGCTATATCATTTGTTGTCCAGTCTCTATATAATAGGAAAGTGCAGGGCTTGTCTCAATTCCTGGCTAGAGTAGTCTGTGGGGCTGATTCTTCCAGCAAGCCACCTTGAAATTGTCCTGAGCAGTTTGTAGTCCAAAGTTGATCTCTGGTTGGTGTTTGTCAGCCTCGTGGTTTTGCCATAGTCCATGCGAAGTCATCATTGTGGGGCCTCATTTTTCTTTTGGATACTTCAAAGGTCACAGTTAGGAATCTTCATGGTTCACTGCAGAAAACTGATAAAAGACTCAAATCTAAAACAATGTACAGGAAGCTAAATAAAGTCTTTTTAGAATTAATTAGTACTTTATATTAACATTACTATCACAACAAAATGTTTAAGACATTATTTTTATAAATTTTTAGATAAAATTTATATATCATAAAATTAGTAACAATAGAATAGTCCCTTAATTTTGGTTATTCTTCTGTCCCATATCAAGTAGCTCTTCTGATATGATAGAGATTTTGCATTTTCCTTTAACAAGCCTGCTTGGATTTAGAGAAGGAGAGAGTCTCACCCAACTCCAAAGCTAATTTTAATTTATTATTGAACTAGGACTTCAACTTTTCTTAAAAGTAAAGAGATACAAATGTTAGGCAGTGATATTTTCCCCTGTAGACTTTAGTGGTACCAATAGGTCCAATTTTTCTTTGCTTGTAAATTTTTTCTGGATAGTCTTCCCCTCTGCTTTAGATATGTGGATGTCCAAGGTCTTTTGACATCTTAAAGGCAGGTATTTCTAGTTTTTTATAATGACAAAAACAAAACCCATCCTGACCCTTGTTTGGGGAGTTTTTCTTACAACTTAAAGAATTGTCACATTGGTAGATAAGCCATGCTTTCTCTTTATCAAGAAGTTTTAGGTCTTTGAAACTCCATCCCCATCCAGAGTGGAGCCAAAGGTGAGCGGATCCCACCCCCTGGGCCACAATCCAGAAAATTCTTCTCTGGGTTCGGGTTCGCACCCAAGGGTCTGATCTCAGACTTGTCCCAGCAGAAGGCTCTAGGCCCTACCCAACTGGGCCCCATCTCTCAGGCAAATTGTGCCACCAAACCAGGACCTAGGGCTTTGGAACTCTGTCCCTTGGAAATGTAGTCACCTGTCCAGAGCAGAGTCAAAGATCAAACAGACCCCTTGCTCAGAGAAGACAGGAGATGTACAAGCTCTCTAGCCACAACTGACTAGGAGCTGACTAATAGTGAACCACTGAAGCCATGGACAAACACCAGGGCAAGAATACATATAGCAATATAAAGAACAACAAGGCAACATCAGAAGAAACTGACGGTTCTACAACTATAAGACCTAAACAGAGCAATGAAGAGGAATCAGCAGGAAACAACAGCAAAAACAACTTTATGAGGATTACTGAAGCTTTCAAAGAGCATATGAAAAATTACCTTAAAGAAATAGAAGAAAATACAAACAACAAATTGGAAGAGATGAACAAATCCTGGAAAGAAAACCATAAAATAAAAGAAACATTCCATGAACTAAAAAGTGAAATAGAAGCAATAAAAAAGGCACAAAATGAGACAAAGGTGGAAATAGAAATCCTGAACAAAAGAGCTGGAACTACAGATACAAGTATAACCAACAGAATCTAAGAGATGGAAGAGAGAATCTCTGGAGTGGAAGACTCAGTAGTGGAAATAGATACATCAATCAAAGAAAATACTAAAACCAAAAAAAGCCATAACACAAAACATTCAGGAAATTTGGGACACCATGAAAAGACCTAACCTGAGAATAGTAGGAATAGAAGAATTCCAGCTCAAAGGCACAGATAATGTATTCAATAAAATCATAGAAGAAAACTTTCTCAACTTAAAGAAGGAGATGCCTATAAAGATACTAGAAGCTTACAGAACACCAAAATAGATTTGACCCCCCCCAAAAAAAAAGTCTGATCACAACATAATAATCAAGCCACAAAAACATACAGAACAAAGAAAAATTTTAAGAGCTGCAAAAGAAAAGGGCCAACTTACCTATATCAGAATAACACCTGACTATTCAATGGAAACAATGAAAGCAAGAAGGTCTAGGGCAGAAGGTATACAGACACTAAAAAAGCGAGGCTGCCAACCTAGACTACTGTACCCAGCAAAACTATCAATCACCATAAATGGAATAAACAAGATATTTCATGACAAAGTCAGTTTTAAACAATAACTATCTACAAATCTGGCCCTTTAGAAAGCATTAGAGGGAAAACTCCAACCTAAGAATCCCAGATACACCCTTGTTATCATAAACATTCAATAACCCCACAGACGAAAAGCCCAGAGTAAGGAAATATACATAACCCACCACCAAAAATAACAAGAAATATCAATCAGTGGTCACTAATATCCCTTAATTTCAATGGACTCAATTTACCTATAAAAAGACACACACTAACACGATGGATACAAAAACAGAAGCCATCCTTCTGCTGCATACAAGAAACACACCTCAACCTTAAAGACAGACACAGACTCAGAGTAAAGGGTTGGGAAAAGATTTTCCAAGCAAATGGCCCTAAGAAACAAGCTAGGGTTGCCATCCTAATATTGAAAAAGTAGACTTCAGCAGAAGCAGCATATAGGGAGACTTGAAAGATTATCACAGACTCAAACTGCACGTGTGTTGCAAGGGAGAGATGATGAAACACGTCTAGAGAGGCAGTATGGGGATTCTCGTGTGTGCTGTGTTGAGAAAGGAGGCAGCAAGACCAGTTAGGGAGCTATTAGTCTGTGAAGAGTGAGGTGGAGTAGGAGAGGATGGATTACAGAAGTACAGACCACAGGCCTCACCCATTAGATCCACAGGGGACCATGACATTAACTGAAATGCTAAATAAAGGAAAGTCATAAAAAAAAAAGAAAAAGTAGACTTCAAACTAAAATCAATTAAAAGAGACCAGGATGGACATTACTTATTCATCTCAGAAAAATTGGTCAAGATGAGATTTCAATCCTGAATATTTATGACCCTAATATAAGGGTACCTATGTATGTAAAAGAAACAATACTAAAGCACAAATCTCACATCAAATCTCACACCCTAAAAGTGGGAGACCTCAATATCCCAATTTTACCCTTGGATAGGTCAACCAGACAGAGACTCAGCAGAGAAATAAGGAGTCTAACAGAGGTTTTGATGCAGATGGATTTAATAGATATTTACAGATGCTCCCACCCAAACACAGAGGAATTTACATATTTCTCAGAACCACATGGAACTTTCTCTAAAATTGACCACTTAATTGGTCATAAAGCAAATATCAATAGACACAAAAAAGTGGAAATAGTCTCTTGTATCATATAAGACCATGATGGCCTAAAGTTAGTTCAACAACATCAAAAATCACAGAAAGCCTACCATCTCATGGAAACTAAACATCACTCAACTGAACCACCTCTGGGTCAAAGAAGAAATTAAGAAAGAAATCAAAGACTTCCTAGAATTTAACGAAAATGAATCCACAAAGTACCCAAACTTGTAGGACGCAATAAAGGCAGTATTGAGAGGAAAATTCATTGCACTAGATACCTATATGAAAAACCTAGCTGGGGAGGAGATGGGGAGATGTGGAGAAGAGAGAATGACTGGAGGGGGTGGGAGGGAGAAGTGGCCTTGAACAAGGATACACACGGATAGAAAATGTGACTTTATTCATAATAATAATAATAAATATAAAAAAAAGAAAAACCTAGAGAAATTCCATACTAGAGAACTAACAGCATAACTGAAAGCCTTAGAACAATTAGAAGCAAACTCACCTAGAAGGAGTAGATGGCAGGAAATAATCAAACTTAGAGCTGAAATCAATACAATTGAAACAAAAAAAAATTATAAAGAATCAATGAATCAAAAAGTTGGTTCTTTGAGAAAGTCAACAAGATAGATAAGCCCTTATCCAAACTAACCAAAAAGAAGAGAAAGAGTATTCAAATAAACAAAATCAGAAATGAAAAGGGGACATAAAAACAGACCCCCATGAAATCCAGAGGATTATCAGGTAATACTTTGAAAATCTGTACTCCACAATAATGGAAAACCTAGAAGAAATGGACAGATTTCTGGACAGGTACCATTTACCAAAATTAAATCAAGATCAAATTAAATACCTAAAAAGACCTCTAACCCTAAAGGAAATTGAAGCTGCCATTAAAAGCCTCTCAAGTAAAAAAAGCCCAGGTCCAGATGGTTCCAGTGCAGAATTCTACCAGACATTCAAAGATGAGCTATTACCAATACTCCTCAAACTGTTTCACACAGTAGAAACTGAAGGAATATTGCCAAATTTCTTTTATGAGGCCACAATTACCCTAATATCCAAGCCACTCAAAGACGCAACAAAGAAGGAGAATTACAGACCAATTTCCCTCATGAATATTGATGCTAAAATTGTCAACAAAATTCTGGCAAACCATATACAACAACATATAAAAAATATCATCCACCATGTTCAAGTGGGCTTCATCCCAGAAATGCAGGGATAGTTCAACATATGAAAAACGGTAAATGTCATACATCATATAAACAAACTGAAGGGGAAAAAAAGCCAAATGATCATATCCTTAGATGCTGAAAATGCCTTTGACAAAATCCAACACTCCTTTATGATAAAAGTCCTGGAGAGATCATGAATACATGGAAAATATCTAAATATAATAAAGGCTATTTACAAGAAGCCAACAGCCAACATCAAACTTAATGGAGAAAAACTCAAAGTAATCCCACTAAAATCAGGAACTAGACAAGGATGTCCTCTGTCTCCTTATCTATTCAATATAGTTCTCAAAGTTTTAGCTAAAGCAGTAAGAGAATGAAAGGAGATTAAGGGGCTACAAATTGGAAAGGAAGAAGTGAAACTATCTCTATTTGCAGATGATATGATTGTATACATAAGTGACCCACAAAATTCTACCAGGGAACTTCAATAGCTGATTAATACATTCAGCAACATAGCAGGATACAAGATTAACTCAAAGAAATCAGTAGCCCTTCTATACACTAAAGATAGAAGGGCTGAAAAAGAAATAAGGGAAACATTACCCTTTATAATAGCTGCTAATAGCATTAAATACCTTGGAGTAACTATAACTATAACCAAAGAAGCAACAGACCTATTTGACAAAAACATTAAATGACTGAAGAAAGAATTTGAAGAGGATATCAGAAAATGGAAAGATCTCCCATGTTCCTGGATAGGTAGGATCAACACAGTAAAAATGGCAATTCTACCAAAAACAATCTACAGATTCAATGCACTTCCCATCAAAATCCCAACACAATTTTATACAGACATTGAAAGAACAATACTCAATTTTATTTGGAATAAAAGGAAAGCCAGGATTGCCAAAACAATTTTGTTCAACAAAAGAACCTCAGAAGGTATCACCATCTCTGACTTCAAGTTATACTATAGAGCTACAGTATTAAAAACAGCCTGATACTGGCATAAAAACAGACTTGTGGATCAATGGAATCAAATTGGAGATCCCGACATAAACTCAAAAACCTATGAACACCTGATCTTTGACAACGAGGCCCAAAGTACTCAGTAGTAAAAAGATAGTATCTTTAATAAATGGTGTTGACATCGCTGGATAGTAGTGTGTAGAAAAATGCAAGTAGATCCAAGCCTATCACCCTGCACAAAACTCAAATCCAAGTGGATCAAAGATCTCAACAGAAACCCAGCCACACTGAACCTGATAGAAAAGGAAGTGGGAAATACCTTGCATTGGGCCAGGTGACCACTTCCTAAATATAACACCAGTAGCACAGACACTAAGAACAGCAATCAATAAGTGGGACCTCCTGAAACTGAGAAGCTTCTGTAAAGCCAAGGACACAGTCAATAAGACAAAACAATAGCCTACAGAATGGGAAAAGATTTTCACCAACCCTACAAGTGGGAGAGGACTGATCTCTAAAATATATAGAGAACTCAAGAAACTAGAGCCCAAAACTTTGAATAGCCCAATCAAAAAGTGGGGCTCAGAACTTAAAAAGGAATTAATTCTCAGCAGAAGAATTACGAATGTCTGAAAGGTACTTCAAAAAGTGCTCAACATCTTTAGCCATCAGAGAAATGCAAATCAAAACAACTTTGAGATACCACCTTACACTGTCAGACTGGCTAAGATAAAAGACACAGATGACAGCCTATGCTGGAGAGGTTGTGGAGCAAGGGGAACACTCCTCCATTGTTGGTGGGAGTTGAAGCTGGTTCAGCCACTTCGGAATGCAGTATGGTGATTTCTCAGAAAACTGGGAATCAACCTCCCCAAAGACCCAGCAATACCACTACTGGGCATATATCCTAAAGATGCATATTCACACTCAAAAGGCATTAGCTCAACTATGTTCATAGCAGCATTATTTGTAATAGCAAGAACCTGGAAACAACCTAGATGCCCCTGAACTGAGGAATGGATTAACAAACTGTGGTAGATCTACACAATGGAGTACTACTCAGCAGTGAGAAAAAAAAACGATATCTTAAAATTTGCAGGCAAATGGATGGATTTGGAGAATATCCTCCTGAGTGAGGTCTCACAGACTCAGAAAGATAAACAGAGGATGTACTTACTCATTGGTGGACTTTAAACAAAAAAAGCTTAGCATGTCCAAGCTGCAAACCATAACCACTGAACAGTTTGGGATCTGAAACACCTTGGACTGGCACCTTGGAGCCCATTCCCTCCAGAGAAACACCTGACTCAGTCTTGATGTGGGGGTGAGGAAAGCGGATCTGCCTGGAGTGGATGCTGAACTAAGCCACCTTGGGACCTTGGCACCTCCTACCTTTGCTGGGGAGGAGATGAACTGATGGAGAGAAGAGTGAGTGACTGGGAGGGGCAGGAAGGGGAAGGGAGCCTGAACAAGGAGATACATGGATTTAAAAAAATATGACTTATTTTCACAATAAAAAAGGAGATATATCATCAGATAAATACTTAGTTGTTTCAGTAGATAAGAGAAGCCATCAAAAATATGAATAATAAAAATATATTTGGACCTTTTCTCACATCACACATGTAACCAACTCAAAACGGATTAAAAACATTCTAAAAACATCAAAAAGCATTTTTTTAAAAAGAAGTTCTTCTTGTTTGAATCAAGTCTTTATTAATTCACAGAGATCCAGGCGGCTCTCTGCCTCCTGAGTGATGGTATTAAAAGCATGAGTCACCACTCCCTGACCTTCACGGCTTAGCTGTGGGAAACTCTGCCCTCTGATATTCCAGACTATTTTTATTAGATATACAATATATCACCACAGCAGAGTTCTTGATGGTTGAGCTGGATTTAAAGCCCAGCTTTTCTGAGTTCTCTGCCAGTAGTGATCTCACCACTTGGCTCCACCCACAGCCTATAGCAGAAACCTCCAGAAGCTGAGGGCCCAATGCTCTGAGAGTAGCAGCTAGCTAAGTCTCCTCAGAGAAGTCTTGGAGCATCTTCACTTCACCTGTTGGGGGACAGAATTGAGGTGGGGGAAAAGCATCTTAGAGTCTGATTCTTGGGCCCTTTTAGATATAAATTACACTTTGATTTGGATCTTGTTAGTAGAAGAGAAGCTGGATGCCATGTACCACCTCTTCCCACAGACCTATAGATATGATGTTGAGCATCTCCTATGTACCAGGCTCAGTTCCTGATGGTCAGTAAGATGAGGGAGGAAATGGCCACACTCTGTGGGATTTGATCAGTACATCACAGCTACCCACCACAAACAGTATCTGCAAGAAAAATGAACTGTGGTGAAACGCTGGGATGGAGGAAGGCCCAGGACCTGTAAGTGTTCTGGGCTAGCCTTGAGAAGAGGGACTTCCTATGGGAAGCTTTCAGAGAGAGGACAGTGGTAGCAATGAGAACTATAGTTCATATCTCCTGGGCATCACGGCTCCCAGATTCAATAAATATCTTACTAGTGTCCATAAGTCTTGTGCAGACTGAAAAAGAAAACATTAAGGAGATAGTTGTGCATTTTAATGTTGTGCATCTTAACATTTTTAGCTCAAGGGTCTTGCTTCTTAGCCCTGTAACATGTGACATGCTTGCAAAGTGTGGCCTCCATTGACACAAGTGATCTCTGGGCAGAGAGACTCCATCAGAGACCCTCATTTAAGTCAGTGCCTGAGCTCTGAAAATGAGGTTTAGAAGCGAGCCATTCCCAAGCCTTTCAGTGAGGCCAATGAGACACAACTTTAAGAAGCTGGTATCTTGAAAGAAAAACATTTTTTAAAATTAAATTTTCAAGCTGTTATGTTATGACATGAAATTGCACTTAACCCCTTGTGGCTGGTGGATGGCTATGGATGGAGAGAGACCTCATGCCCCATGTGCACACGGAAGGATGCACGGCAAGAGACACTTAGACTGAGTCTATATAGAAACCCTTTATTATTATGAAGAAAGAGAGAAGAGATAGATGGAGAGAGAGGGAGGGAAGGGACAAGAAGAGAAAGAGGAGGGAGGGGAGGGGTGGGGCGCACCCTCTGGCAGGGTGAGAGAAAGGGAGGGTAAAAGAGAGAAAGGTTTGGCGTGGGAATCCTTAACTGGAGCTTGACTCAGAACGCAGGGTGGCGGGGCCAGTCCAGTTTGCCACGGCAAGATGTGGTGGCTTCAGGGGCTAAGACAGAATCCTAACACAAGCCAGGCATATTTTTTTCAGTATTCATATTAATTATTTTAACTTCGGTTGCCCACCTTTTTTCTTATTTCATATTTCACTATACCTTTAAAAAAAAAAAGTGTTTACTTGAATTTGTAAAATCAAGAGTGTTTGTTTTCCTTTCCCGAGAGTGAGCACCCTCCAGATCCATCACATCTCAGGGAAGATTAAAAAAAAAGCCAACAGGCAGCAGACACAGCAGAGTGCCAACTCACCAAAGAGCATGCGCAACTGCTGTGCTGCCCAGACAGGGAAGGAGCATGTGTAACTGTTCCACAGGAGGCACCAGGAGGCAGGAGGGGAGGGAACCGAAGTGTGGTTCCATTTGCTGCATCTGCTCCACAGTGGGGAGGAAGAGGAGGTGGGACCCTCTTTTCATTTAAAATGTTCATTTTTTCATACTTTAAGCAATATTATTTTATATATTAACCGGTAATATTTGAGAAATACTCAAGTCAATTTAAAGGTTTCGGGGCTAGCAAAATGGCTCAGTGCCTAAAGGCA
The DNA here is from genome assembly GCA_004025045.1 of Sigmodon hispidus. Taxonomy (NCBI): domain Eukaryota; kingdom Metazoa; phylum Chordata; class Mammalia; order Rodentia; family Cricetidae; genus Sigmodon; species Sigmodon hispidus. The sequence continues at coordinate 134,893 of PVIH01004350.1, forward strand.
CTTGCCAACTACCACGCAAGTCTGAAGACCCAAGTTTGATTTCCAGAACCTATATAAAGATGGAAGGATAGAATTGACTCTGCAAAGCTGTTCTTCGACTTTCACACCTGTGCTATGGTACACATACCTTCCCTGCCTTACATCACACACACACACACACACACACACACATACACACACAAATACAAGAGGTTTTTAACTTAAAAAGCAGCATCAGTAATCTTAGTGGAAAAAAGTCTTATTCCTTTTTTCATATAAGCAGGGCATTGAACAGTATGGTAAGGTGCCTTAAGTTAAACCTGTTTGCTGTTCTCTGGGCAAGGAGATGGTCACACAAACAAGAGGTGGTGAGTACATTGGTTATTGTACAAAAAAAAATCACTTAGAACAGTGGCATCTGGCATATGGTTAGTAAGCATGGCATAGGTGAAATATTCCTAGGTAAGCCTACAAAATCTGAACTGTTTGAAATTCCAACATTTTTGGGTTTATTTGTGTAGGAACCCTGCTTCATGTACAATGTTATTTAAAATCTCTTAAACTGGGCTGGAGGGATGGCTTATCAATGAAAAGACACAAGTTAGATTCCCTGTACCCACATCAGGTACCTCAGAACCACCAGCTCCAGGGAATCCAATGCCTCTGGCCTCAGAGGGCACCTGTACACACATGTAATAGCCACACACAGATACATTCATAATTTTAAAGCAAAGTTTTATAAAAAAAAAAGTTTAATATTTCCTGCTCAGTATGTAAAGGTATATATTTCATGTTTGTACTTGGGCCTCTTCCCCAGTATATGTGTGCATGTGTTCATATTCTAAAATCCAGAACAATCTATATTGAAGTATTAATGGTTTCAAGCATTTCAGATAATAGCAGCTTGATCTGTACTTGACTCAAGTGTCTGTCACCATCATTACTGCTATTATTGTTCATGTCAACTCGATGTGTGTCCTCTGTATAGTGAGGAAGGCATAATACTGTGAGCCAAATAAGTTTGGGAGAGGTTTTTTGTGAGTTAGATCTGAAAGACAGAATAAGAATTGGCCAAGAAGATATAATAGGATATTTCAAACCACAGAAAGAACTATATACCAAGGCTCATGATGGGGAAATCTCAGGCAGTCAAAGAGATGGGAAGTCGGGAATGGAGGTTATATGCCGGTGGGGGGTGTTGGGGACAAACCACTGGGTTCCAAGGAGAAGAGGGAGCCATAAGCACTTATTTCCTGCTCCTGGCTCGGCAGACAGTGTGATGAGGGACAGGAACCCAGGAGAGGTTACATCAGGATCAGGAGTGAGCACAGAAGCCACTTGGCAGAGCAAGCTGACTATAGAAACCGGAATTTGTGGGATACCGAGTGGAAGCTATTGGAGGAAAGTGGTTTGTGTCAACAGAAGTAGCTCTGCCCAGAGGCTGTCTGAGCACCCTAGGAAGCATTCTTTCCCACAGCAAGGGTCAGAGCAGACTACTATGGGCCTGAAGGTCTGAACCCAGCAGGCAGTCTATAGGATGCCTTGGATGAGATTTAAACTGAGGAGCAGCCCAGTCCTGTTTGTAAACTAGGTAGGACACCCACACCAGGTGGGGAAATGGGAATTCCAAACATAAGAAGGGTTAGGAACGTGACAAGGAGACACTGCACTGCTCCAGGGCACACCCTCCTGAAAGTAACAGTCCTAGACTAGCTCAGCCCCACCCCTCTCTGGGGCCACATGAATTCAGGTACCATTGAGCAAAAGAACTACAGGATCTCTCCCAGAATGCTGTCTGAGGGCTGTCTGACCCTGATCCCTCTTAATGTGGACTGTATCTGGGGACTTTTAATGATGCTGTCACAGAACCCAGGGCTGCTTCTCCTCCAGAATACACTAAGTCTTGGTGTGTCTATTCTCCATTTGTTTTTGCTGTTCTGGGTGTGGAACCCAGAGACAATGAGCTACATCCACAGCCCAGGGGGTGGGGTGGGGGGTGGGGGGTTACTGCTGGCTTTTTGTTTGTTTGTCTTGATTAGTTTTTTGTAACTAGCATACAGAGTAATGAATTTAATTACAAAATTTTCAAATACACTTCCCTTTTGTTGACCTTTTCCTCTCCATTCCCCGGTTCCCCAGCTCCAGGCGTACTGCCCCTCCTCCCAGGACCCCCCTTTTGTTTTCATATTACATATTGTACTACACTCCCTTTTATGTCTTCCTGTCCCCCAAAGTGGTCTCCCTTTTCACAGTCCCCTTTCTTTTCTCATAAAACACATGCACATACTCACAAGTGCACACTCATGCTCATAAATGCACGCACACATGCACATGCAAATTCACAAGCTCACAGATATGTATAAAAGTTAAAATCTAGGCTTTACATATGAGATAAAATATACAGTATTTGTCTTTCTGAATCAAGCTCTTCATTTGGGAGTTTGTTTGACTTTTTGAGGTTTTTTTTGTTTTTGTTTTTGTTTTTGTTTTTTTTGAGACAGGTTCTTACTCTGTAGCCCAGGATAGATTTATCTTGTAATCTCCCTCTCAGCTTTCTCCAAGTGCTGGGTTTATAAGCCTATGCCTAGCCAGAGGTATCACTTTCTGGGGGTTTGCTGTGTACAACCTTTTGTTTATGACCAAAGTTTTTGGAAAAAAAATATATAATTACCTTCAGTTGTATGTGTGAGATACATGAACAAACTCCTTAGTCCCATAAAGCCCGAACCGTACAATGTAACTGGTCGTGAGTGGGCCCACCAGGCCAGCAACAATGTTCACACCCCACCCCTACTTGCTTACCTGAATCAGGTTCTGAACTCACTATGTCTCCCAAAGCAACTTCTCAGTGACAGATAAGAAATTACAGTTGGCAGCATGGTCACTTGTAGGGAGGGACTTGAACATAGTATTGGCTTCTGTTCCATGTCCGTGTAGGCAAGTTGGACCCTGTCAGCTGAAAGACAGTGTTACTTTAACAATGGCAAATGTGCAGTCATCACAGTAGATCCTGTGAAATATTTCTTTATCAGCTCATGTTTCCATGGTACACGCCTTCCTGATGTCATCCATCCTAACTGGGCTGCTGAGGAGCCTTGGTTGATGGGCTCTGAGACCCATTTCCATGGGCTCTGAGATCCATTTCCATCCCATCCATATTCCACAGTAGTCTGGCTAAGAAACAAGTTAGCAAATGTTTACACTTTGCAGAGGCCTTAAATTGATACATTGTATCCAGCTATCCCCACGGCTGTGGTCCCAAGGCGCATACACATGATGTTCTGGGTTTCATCTAATGCTCCCCACCTCACGTCTGTTTCTCACTGTCCTTCTGCTGCAGATCCTGGCGCCCCTGTGAAATTGCCTTGTCTGCCAGTGAAACTGTCGCCTCCGCTACCTCCAAAGAAAGTCCTGATTTGTATGCCTGTAGGGGGACCAGAGCTCTCCCTGGCATCCTACGCAGCCCAGAAGAGCAGCCAGCAGGCCGTGGCTCAGCACCACCACACTGTCCTGCCATCCCAGATGCAGCACCAGCTGCAGTATGGCAGCCATGGCCAGCACCTCCCATCCTCCACTGGCACCTTGCCCATGCACCCCTCAGGCTGCAGGATGATCGATGAGCTGAACAAGACGCTTGCTATGACCATGCAGAGGCTGGAAAGGTAATGATGGGAAGGACATCACTTAGAGGGGAACAGCTGGGGATTATAACGTGAAGCCTCATTCCTTTCCATTGAAGAGACTGAGAATAAAGACATGTGAAACCTGAGTATTCAGGGAGGTTGGGAGGGAATAGTTTATTGCCTCTGTCAAACTACTGAGTAATCACATTTACTTTTTTCTTTTCTTTTTCTTTCTTTTTTTTTAAGATGAGGAGTGGGTAAGGAATAGCCTTGCAAGCATAAAGAACTAAACTCAATCTCCAGAGTTTGAGTCAGATGTGATGGTACATCCCAGCAGTCCCAGCAATGAGAAAGCAGAGATAGGCAGATAGCTTGGGTTCACTGGCCAGCCAGCCTAACTTACTTAGCAAGTTCCAGGCCAGTGACAGCTTGTCTCAAAAAACAGAGTGGGAGGTTTCTGAGGAATGACACCCCTGGCCTGCTCTCTTACCCCCTCACACACACACACACACACACACACACACACACACACACACATACGCACAAGTGTTTCCTTCTGAGGTGAGGGGGTATGTCACCAAAGGTAGTGATGGCTGTCTACTGCGGTAAACATATGGGAAAACCATGGTCTAGACGGCTCAGTGGACTGCTACAGGAGAGAGACAAATACAGGTTTCCCATGGTACCTTTCTGCCTCCCAACCAAATGATGTGTGCTGGAAGTAGGTACCTCCAAGGGAAGTGTTGCCTGTAACAGTTCTGACCTGATTACTTTCTGATAATGCCATTATCACCAAAGAAAAAGAATAAAATTTAATTTGGTCCCTTGCCATTTGCTCCAACCACTGGTATTATTAATGAAGGCAATAATAGCTTAAACTTTGAGTGACACCTTGAAATATACCACATATGCTCACTGCTGAACGTGTCCATCACTAGGGAAACCAAATAAAGAAGCTAGGAAAGTCTGGGTAGTTCCCCAGTGCCATCTACTCAAAGGCTGCCTCACAAAATGCTCATTGCCCATTTGCATCCATACTGCAGAAATTAAGAACACACTTTTCAATACTTACATAACAGTTAGATGAGATCTTTTTGTTTGTTTGTTGAATATTAAAAGGCTTCATTTAAAAAAACATTTATTGCATTCTATGAAAACATTCATTTATGACAGATTGGAAATTAAAAGAAATCAAAATAAAAAAACATCGCTTTGGGGGATGGTGTGATGGCGTAGGGGATGAAAGCACTGGCTGTTCTTGCAGAAGACCTGCATTGGCTTCCCAGAACCCTCATGACTGCTCACAACTGTTAGTAACTCTAGTTCCAGAGAATTCTGATGCCCTCTTTTGGCCTCTGTGGTGTCAGGCATGCATGTGCTGCATATACAAGTAGGAAAACACTTATACACATTAAGAATGAATCTTAAAGAATTGTTATTTTCACAAAGATATTTAAAAATCAGTGTCCTTTATAGTAGGCTGAGGAAGCAAGCCTCCAAACCTGGGTCTTTTGACTCCAAGTCCCTAACTTTCTGCTGTGGTTCTTTCTGTAAGACATCAGTCCTTTCCTTAAGCATATCAGTCCGTGTGATTTTTGTTCTCCTATGAACACTATTCGGGGCATAAGGTTTAGTGACTCAGATGAATTTTGATTATCTAAACAGAGATACCATAAATAGCATATCAGGATATTGTTAAACATATTTTTGCTTCAAACACACCATTTCACAGTATCTGTGAGTATTTGTGGAATGTTTCAGTTGAGTTTAGAGCAATGCTATCTCTGTAGGTCCTTCACTGGATTGGGCTCTTTAATAAAATACATCAAAATAGAGCCCATCAGGACAGAGGAAATGGGTACTGTCTGAACACTTTGTACTACCCTGGGCCCTTCCATCTCCCTGGTCCTCCTCAACTGTCACTCAGGCCAGGGCATAGGCTCGCCTCAAACAGCAGCAGGACAAAGAGAATCAACACATCCATCATTTTGATAAGACCACTCATCCTGAGAGAGAAAATCCTCTTCCCAAATAAATACAAATGGGAAAGATTTTCTTATGCATCCACATTGTCTTCCTGGAGTTGGAGAAGAATATGAGAACAGATCAAGGTCACAGGCTTTTCTATAACAAGAGAACTGTGTCTGAGGCAATGCTTCTCACCCTTTTGCTACTTGAAACTTCCAACATGTCAGCCTTCATCTGTCTTAAGTCTCACAGGAAAGGAATTATTTCCTATCCACCTGACAGTTTCCAGGGACTGCAAAGAGAAGAAATATTCCTAATGTGACAGTGTGGTGCTTGCGAAGGCCTTCCCACAGTGGTTCCTCACTGTCCCCTGAGACTTACAAGGAAGACCCTTATAGAACATCCTTCCAGAATTGGAATCTGATGTATCACTGTGAAAATCAAATGAGGAATTAAATAGCACTAGGTTTTGACACATGCTTTTGTACAGTCATCTTTCCTGAGAAAGAGAACTTGAAGGCAATGTAGGCAGCTAGCCCCTGTCCATATTGCATCAACTAACCCCTGTCCATATTGCATCAACTAACCCCTGTCCATATTGCATCAACTAGCCCCTGTCCATATTGCATCAAATAGCCCCTGTCCATATTGCATCAAATAGCCCCTGTCCATATTGCATCAAATAGCCCCTGTCCATATTGCATCCCTGTTTGTCCTCTAACCTCTGCTTTGGGAACCTTGATGGGATGCAAGACAACAATCTCATCCTGGAGATGGTTTGATTAAGTTACAAGGCTTTCCCTGTGTAACGGTGACTTCCTCAGCCTCAATCTGGTCCATCTTTCCTAGGAAACGCCTTCAAGTCTTTCAAAAATACCTATGGTGTTCTCTCCATAAGGGCTTCTCTAGACCTCTCCACATCTTGTTCATGTTCCTGAGATGACCTTAAATCTATTCATATTTTTCCCATCTGACCCTGCTATATTGTTTATTTATAGTTTATGTTCAGCAGGTTTGAGAGTAGAGACATAGAGCACAGGAACTAGAAACTTGCATGATATGTATTTATCCACAGTCTGAAAGAGGGTTCATACTTACCCCATGGTCAAGTGAGTGCATTTCAGAATTAGAATTAGTATCTCAGACAGACTGCTTATTAGCATCATGACCGAAATGTGTTACATAGCCTCCATGGGCTTTCATTCTTCATCCACAAAACAAGAGTAACACTAACAGACCAGTCTCATTAGGGCTTTTTGTGAAAAGCAAATGATTTAATCAGTCCTATCAGCCAGATCACTGCACACATATCATAAAAGTCCAATACATGGCAGTGAGCATTAAGCAAAGTCATATAGCACATAAAATTTTTCTTCAGTGCCTCTAAAAGATGCCTTGCAAATGGATTTGACCTGATCTTGTTCGAGTCTCTCTCTCTCCCTCTCTCTCCCTCTCTCTCCCTCTCTCTTCCTCTCTCT